>CAUYON010159828.1:0-54516 GCA_963573935.1 Arctocebus calabarensis | reverse complement strand
TTCATATATATATATGTATTTTTGAGACAGAGCCTCAAGCTGTTACCCTGGATAGAGTGCTGTGGCATCACAGCTCACAGCAACCTCCAATTCCTGGGCTCAAGCGAGTCTCTTGCCTCTGCCTCCCAAGTAGCTAGGACCATAGGCGCCCGGCCATTTTTTGGTTGCAGCCATCATTGTTGTTTGGTGGGCCTGGGCTGGATTCGAACCCGCCAGCTCAGGTGTACGTGGCTGGCGCCTTAGCCTGCTGAGCCACAGGCGCTGAGCCAACTCTTCATTTTTTTAATGGCTGAATAGTATTCCATAGTGTTCATATACTACAGCTTGTTAATCCATTCCTGGGTTGGTGGGCAGTTAGGCTGTTTCCACATTTTGGCAATTGTAAATTGAGCTGCAATAAACAGTCTAGAGCAAGTGTCCTTATGATAAAAGGATTTTTTCCTTCTGGGTAGATGCCTAGTAATGGGATTGCAGGATCAAATGGGAGGTCTAGCTTAAGTTCTTTGAGAGTTCTCCATACTTCCTTCCAAAAAGGTTGTATTAGTTTGCAGTCCCACCCGCAGTGCAAAAGTGTTCCCTTCTCTCCACATCCGTGCCAGCATCTGCAGTTTGGGGAGTTTGTGATGTGGGCCATTCTCACTGGGTAACCTCTCAGGGTGGTTTTGATTTTCATTTCTCTAATAATTAGGGATGATGAGCATTTTTTCATATGTTTGTTAGCCATTCATCTGTCTTCTTTAGAGAAGGTTCTATTCATGTCTCTTGCCCATTGATGGGATTGTTGGCTTTTTTCATGTGGATTAATTTGAGTTCTCAATAGATCCTTAGTTATCAAGCTTTTGTCTGATTCAAAATATGCAAATATCCTTTCCCACTGTCTAGGTTGTCTATTAGCTTTGGTTGTTGTCTCCTTAGCTGTACAGGAGGTTTTTAGTTTAATTAAGTCCCATTTGTTTATTTTTGTTGTTGTTGCAATTGCCATGGCAGTCTTCTTCATGAAGTCTTTCCCCAGGCTGATATCTTCCAGTGTTTTTCCTATGCTTTCTTTCAGGATTTTTATTGTTTCATGCCTTAAATTTAAGTTTTTTATCCAACTTGAATCAATTTTTGTGAGTGGAGAAAGGTGAGGGTCCAGTTTCAGTTTTTTACATGTGAATATCCAGTTCTCCCAGCACCATTTATTAAATAGGGAGTTTTTCCCCCAAGGTATCTTCTTGATTGGTTTATCGAAGATTAGGTGGTTGTAAGATGTTAGTTTCATTTCCTGGTTTTCTATTCAATTCCAAATGTCTATGTCTCTATTTTTGTGCCAGTACTATGCTGTCTTGACCACTATGGCTTTGTAGTACAGCCTAAAATCTGGTATGATTATGCCCCCCCAGCTTTGTTTTTATTGCTGAGCACTGCCTTAGCTATACGGGGTTTTTTCTGGTTCCATATAAAAAGCAGAATCATTTTTTCCAAATCTTGAAAATACGATGTTGGTATCTTAATAGGAATGGCATTAAATAGGTAGATTGCTTTGGGAAGTATAGACATTTTAACAATGTTGATTCTTCCCAGCCATGTGCATGGTATGTTCTTCCATTTGTTGATATCCTCTGCTATTTCCTTTCTTAGGATTTCATAATTTTCTTTATAGAGGTCCTTCACCTCTTTTGTTAGGTATATTCCTAGATTTTTCATTTTCTTTGAAGCTATGGTGAAGGGAGTTGTGTCCTTAATTAGCCTCTCATCTTGACTATTATTGCTGTATACAAAGGCTACTGACTTGTGGACATTGATTTTATATCCTGAGACATTACTGTATTTTTTGATGACTTCCAGGAGTCTTGTGGTTGAGTCTTTAGGGTTCTCTAAGTATAAGATCATATCGTCAGCAAAGAGAGAGAGTTTGACCTCCTCTCCTACCATTTGGATGCCCTTTATTACCTTGTCTTGCCTAATGGTATTGGCTAGAACTTCCAGCACTACGTTGAATAGTAATGGTGACAGAGGATAACCTTGTCTGGTTCCAGTTCTAAGAGGAAAAGCTTTCAGTTTAACTCCATTCAGTAAAATATTAGCTGTGGGTTTGTCATAGATAGCTTCGATCAGTTTCAGAATGTGTCACGTATGCCTATACTCTTCAGTGTTCTAATTAGAAAAGGATACTGATTTTATCGAATGCTTTTTCTGCATCTATTGAAAGGATCATATGATCTTTGGTTTTGCTTCTGTTAATATGGTAGATAATGTTTATGGACTTGTGTGTGTTAAACCAGCCTTGCATCCCTGGGATTAAACGTACTTGATCATGATGTATGACTTTTTTAAGGATAAGCTGTATTCTATTGGCTAGGATTTTGTTGAAAATTTTTACATCTATATTCATGAGTGAAATTGGTCTGAAATTCTCCTTTTTAGTTGAGTCTTTTCCTGGTTTTGGTATCACCGTGATGTTTGCTTCGTAGAATGTGTTGGGGAAGATTCCTTCTTCCTCAATTTTTTAGAATAATTTCTGCAGTACAGAAATAAGCTCTTCCTTGAAGGTTTGATAGAATTCTGGTGTAAAGCCATCTGGACCAGGGCATTTTTGGTTGGAATATTTTTTATTGTTTCTGTAATCTCAGAGCTTGAAATTGGTCTGTTCTGGAGCTCAGTTTCTTCCTGACTAAGTCTAAGGAGAAGGTGTGATTCTAAATATTGATCCATTTCCTTCACATTGTCAAATTTCTGGGCATGGTTTCTGGTAGTATTCAGAGACGATCTCTTGTATCTCTGTGGCATCAGTTGTTATTTCCCCTTTATGATTTCTGATTGAGGTTACTAGAGATTTTGCTTTTCTATTTCTAGTTAGTCTGGCCAAAGATTTATCTATCTTATTTATTTTTTCAAAAAACCAACTCCTTGTTTCATTCATTTTCTGAATGATTCTTTTGTTTTCAATTTCACTGATGTCTGATTTAATTTTGGATATTTCTTTTCTTCTGCTGCATTTAGGCTTAGATTGTTCCTCTTTTTTCCAATTCCATAAGATTGCTTTTGAGTTTGTTGATGAATTCTCTTTGTTTTTCAAATGTTGGCATCTAAAGTGATAAATTTTCCAAAAATTGGTCTCAGTCTATGCCCCTGAGGGTCAAGGCTGTAAAGGCATCTCAGTCTCCGCCTTTAAGCTGCTCAGTCACTAGATTACTTGCCTAAGGTCTCCCACCTGATCCTTGCTCTGTGACCATGAGGACAGAGCTTGCCAGGGTAATTTCCCACAATGGCTCCGCGTGGCCCACAGTGGTACACTATTAACTCTGTCAGGCTCAGCGGTGCAGTCCTGGGCTCTAGACAATGCTTAAAGTCCTCTGCACTCTTGCCCAAGTTCTCCCAAGGTAGTTCAACTGAGGGCCAAGTCCAAAAAAAATTAAAACGGCTCACAGGTAAGGCCTTTCCAGTTTGCAATCTCACTGCTGCTGTACTTACAGCTGCCGGCAGGATTAGACCAAATGAGTACATGCAACCACTTGTGAATTTTCCACTGCTTTTGTCCTCCTCATGGGGTCCAGAAGTCCCTTGCTGACTCCCTGTGTCACCAAAGGGATGTTTCTGAGCAGAACGCACCAGCCAGAGATGCTAGGAGTCTTCTCTCCCTAGTCTCACCATGCCTAGTTGCAAGGAAGCTGTTACTCAGCTGCCATCTTGCTCCTGCAAGAGCCAGCTTTCTTATTTTATGAGAAATATATAGTTAAATGTAAGGAAAAGTGGAAGAGGCTAGACTGAACTCTGTGGTGTTATATTGGAAGTGGCATTGTCAGTATAAATTCATGAGTTTTTAAGATACATATAGACACATTCAGAAGTAAATATGGACATGTGTTTGCATGGCTTGGTCCACATGTAAATGTATATCTAGATTTACATCAGCTCCACATTCTGTCCATTGAGAGGATCTACAAGCAATGATATCCAAGCCATGAGCATTCCTAGAGTCCAGACCTTGGTCTCTGAATAGGATTCTGTAATAAATTGAATCAATTCTGCTTGGAAAAGTGGTTGATTCCTTGGCTGTGGCAGGGAAAATATGAGATGAGCTTACAGCATCTCACAGTGCCAAAAAGTAAGAAAGTTCTCAAGAAAAATCTGGATAAGTTAAAGGGAAAGAGTAGATAGCCTAAAAAAGCTCCCAATACTCAAAACTGGAACAATTTGAAAAATAAATAAATATCTGTGAGTTTATAAGGATATAAATAACTGAATACATAAATTCATAGGGGGACAGCTCTTCCTTAGAGAACAGTACGCACTGATGAAGGAGACAGGAAACTACCACTGAAACACAACAGTAGGACTTATAGCTGGTAAGCACCAACAATGGCTAAAAGTAATGGGTGAACGTCTGAGGCAACACACACATACATTTGCGTAGTCTCTAAATATCTACTCCAAGATATTTATTCATTACAAGTGGAAAGGGAGTAACCTGATAGTGACGAATTCCAGCAGACATGCCTTAATGAATGACTGAGGGTAACATCACCAGTTGTAAGACATATTGATATCATGTGTGCCCTACAGTATCCTAGCCCCAAATGCATAACCTCAATCTAATCATGATAAGTCATCAGAAGAGTACAAATTGAAGGACATTTTACAAAAGAACTTACCACTACATTTCAAAGTGTCAAGGTCATGAAAGGAAATGAAAGACTGAGAACTGTTCCAGAGCACAGGACACCATGGAGACGTAGCAAATAATGCAAGGTGGGATCCTGGATTGACCTTAATGCAACAACTGGTGAAATTCAAATAAGCTTCTAGGTGAGTTAATAGTTTTGTACCAACGTTAATTTCTTAGTTTGGATCCTTGTGTCATAATTATCCACTATCTTAACATTAGGGGGAGTTGAGTGAAATGTACATGGGAACTATACTATTTAATGCTACTTTAATTTAAAATTTAAAAGTTTTAAAACAAAAAGAAGAAAAAGGAGAAGGTGAGGGAAAATTAGGGAAGGTCGAAGCAGGAAACATGGAATCGCGTTTGTTCTGCTTCATGCATCCCTACTATTTCTTACTGGATGTGGTGTGAAAACTCCCTCCCACCCATCAACCTCAGGCTTCCCCCAAACAGGAATAAACACCTTGTCTACTTGTTTCTGAGGTCATCAGAAATAGGCTCATTAAGTTAACTGCCTTCCCAATACATGCCACTCCCCTTTGGCATTTTCTGGTTGGAAATTCAGTAGATTCAAAAGAAGACATGAAGCCAAAGCATAAGATGGGAAGATTGGCATTAATGTGGCATAGGGGACTAACTTAAAATAGTACAAAGAAGTAGAGAAGAGAAGAAGCAGAAATAGGTAAAATAGTGACAAATTAATAATGTATGTAAGCCATAAATATACAATGCCTTCCAATCTTCCAAAGCATTGGAATTATAACTTTGAGCACAGGCCTTTAAGGAAGTTATTACTAAAGGCCATCTATAATTAGCAGATCTCCTATGGAACATTTGATTTAGACCAGCAAGGACTGAAAGAGAACAATGTGAACAGCACTTGTCATTTGGACAAAAATTTGGAATGCTCTGAGTACAATGTACCATATGCCAAACAAACTTCCATGTGTATTCTTTTAAGTAACAGACTTAAATGCCTACTAAGTAAATCATTGCAGGGATATAAGATGCCACCTTATTTTATTTTTCCAATTTCTAGTACATATTGTACATAATAAGCAGAGGATCAGCCACATTTTACTATGGAGTGTGGGATAATACAGAAGTCATTAGTGAAAATGCATTTTTAAATTACAATATAAAATAATGGTATCTTCTCTTTGCCAGTATACCTGTTAAAACCACAGTCTGTGTTTGCTTTAAAAAATGTAAAAATAATAGTAGACTTGTTCATAATCATGGAACTTGGGTGCTTCTAAATTCATCCCTATAGATTCAGCATACATGCATAGATTTCACTTAGTAATGTTTGTTAAATGCCCGGGTTCACTGGAGCCCAATCTCGTGAAGCTACGGGAGGAGGGTTCTGTCTGTCAATTCAGCACCCATAAATTAGAATCGTATATTTGTTCGCGTCTAACAGTTTTGGTGATGGCAGGGATTTGAAGCAAAACCAGAGGCGGTTCAATGAATTTGTAGTGAACTAGCTGAATTATGGAGCCTTTGAGAACAACCATTGCTCATTTGTTTCAAATTCACCACAATTTTTCAATCAAAGTCTATGAGAATCGCTATTTAGTGCTCTCAAAACTCCTGTCCATATTTTTTCTTGGAAGTTCTTTCATGGCTTCCTGCCTCAAGACTTTGCAGGAATCCACTGTTCACCCCTAACTAGAGTCTATCAGTAGCTGCTTTCAAAGTACCCAGAGACAATTCTTTTCTCCTTTTCCTCCCCTAATCATGTCTTTTTTCTACTAACTTCTAGCCTTGACAGTTCTCTAACAGATGCTCTCCCAAGAAGCCACACCACGGTGAGCTCTGCCAGGAGAACACCTGGCATAGAGCTCCCATCTGGCTTTTCTCTCCTGAATGTGAAGAGCTCAGTCTTAGACCTTCTTAAGTATTATACAAATGAAGAAAAACAGTCCTTACTGGAAACCTTCTTCCTTTTGTCCTTCTATTTCTCTTCCCAGATACCCAGCACCTGGGCCGGCAATGGGCTTGAATCCCTTTGTCCAGACTACCTGTTCAGGGCACTAAGATCTGAGGTTTACGCTGGTTGATTGACAGATACACTGTACTGTGAATGAATTTCAATACATTCTCTCTTTCAAGGTCCTCCATTAAATTAATTAATTAATTTTTTTCTTTCTTTTATTAAATCATAATTGTGTACATTGGTGCAATCATGGGGCAAAATGTACTGACTTCATACACAATCTGAAATATATTCACTGAACTATTTAACATAGCCTTCATGGCCTTTTAATCACTATATGAAGACATTAATATTTTACATTTAGTAATTTTCACTTGTACCTTTGTAAGATGCACCATAAATGTGATTAATTAATTTTTGAGATAGAGTCTTACTTTATCTCCCTCAGTAGAGTGCTGTGGCATCACAGCTCACAGCAACCTGAAACTCTTGGGCTCAAGCAATTCTCTTCCTTCAGCCTCCCAAGTAGCTAGGATTACGGGCCTGACACAATGCTCAGCTATTTTTTAGAGATGGGTGTCTCGCTCTTGCTCAGGCTGGTCTCAAACCAGTGGGCTCAGGTGATCCACCCACCTTGCCCTTCCAGAGTGCTAGAATTACAGGACATGAGCCACTGCGCCCTGCCCAGATCCTGCATTTTAAATCTGTTATAACTGCCAGAGGGTTGTGGGCTCTGCTGCCCCAGTAAAGGATTTTAGATGTCTACCCACAGGTATATGTTGTTTTTTGGGGGGTGAGGGGGTGATAGTGATGATTATGACAAGGACATGTTTTAACCCTACAATTGTATCATACCATTGTGATGTTTGATCTTGATATCAAAACTGACTAGAGAGACTCAAAGTTCTGTTGGCTCTCACATCATTTGTGAAAGACACGAGCCACAGCAGCCCACTTGGTCGCTGGAGTTGGTGGAGTAAGGACAAGTCTCTAGTACCCCGTGGCCTTCTGCAAGATCAGAGACTTGGAGTCCCTTCTCTCTAAAGATAGGATTGGGGATCCCTCCCATCCCACCCTCACTTCTAGCATCCACTTCTGATGACCCAGTTCCTGACCCAGCAACTATATTCATGAGGAGCTGATTTGAAAATGATTCCAAGGCCCTTTATACTTTGAATCAGAATTTCCAGAATCAGGATCTGGATTTTCACCAGGGACCTCAGTGGAAACCTAGTTCAGGGGAGTACCAGAAATGATGACCTAGCCACACTTCTTAACTCCAAAAGTGCACTTCTTTTCTCTTCACTAACACTTTTCCTCCAACTTGCTAACTGAAACTTGGCTTTGCTGGTGGTCCTTACACTTGGGAGATGTATATTTTCCCATTTCACTCTTACAGAGTTCTTACCTCACAGACGTAAAGTGTATAAAACAGGTCCAGTACACCATTTGGTGCTCAAATATTAGCTCTTATTATCATCTCTGGGTCTAGAGGTGATTCTAGTATTTTTCTTTTCTCACTTTGCTATTTAAAGAATTTGTTCTTCCAGTCTTATCAAAAAAGCAATACAAGTAAGTGTTATTTTTCTGAAGCTACTTACTTTCTTTGCCTTGTAGCTATTCCACCAGACCCTCTACTGCACTGGCATTGCTGTAGCCACCTAGATCCAACTCCAATTCATTTTCTCCTGTCTCACGATTGCTCAGTAATAATTTTATGTTTCTTTCCAAAGCTTTCCTTTGCATTTCCCACGGTAGTGATTCCAGATTTTGCACTGCCATCAAACTTCAGATTCAGGAGCACCTCCCTCTCAGAGGCATGAAGTCAGTACCTGAACACGTCAGCCCTCTATGGCAATGATTACAGTTCGTCTTCTGGCCCTCACCAGCTTCCTTTCAGTTCTCAGACATTGACGCAGCCCACGGACTGTCCATCCTTCCTAAGAAAGGTATGGTCTGCTCCCCTAGCCTCTGTCGCCCAACCTGCCAAGTCCTACAAGGGATGTTAACACTTGTATCTCTGTTTCCCCAGCATCTTTGTACACTCCGACCCATTACTCAGTGAGGCGAGGCCCAGCACGGTTTGGGGCCTCTACCTGCTTTGATCCTCAGCTGTCTCTGATTACCTGGTGGCCTTCCACATTCCTCAGTCCTCCAGACCTGTTTCCTCATCTGTGAAGTGGAGAAAATGATAGAAAATACATCACAGGATTGTGGAAAGTTAAATGAGATAGTCTACGCTTGGAAGAGCACCCAGCATGCAGACAACAGTAAGCGGTTATTATGAATGTCTGGGTGTAACATCATCACTTTCACAGACTCCACTTGCTAAGCTCATCGCTGACTTCTGTGGTCTGTTTTCAGATCCCATTCTTGGTCATTTTGCTGTGGTCAAGCACTGTCTAGCATTCGGTGCTTTTTGAGACATTGCCAGCAGGATGAGGGCGACTTCGTTTCTGCCTCTTTCTTCTTAATGTTTAAAAGGGGTTGTTTTCCCCCCTCCATTTTAATCTACTACTTAAAAACAAGACCATCCCCCCACTGTGTCCCGAGGCTGCTCAAATTCAAGTAAAAGCGGAACATATCGGATTCCTTCTGCCTCTTCTCCCTCCTTTCCACTCGCTGCAGCACTGAGCCGAGCTCCTAAATTACAGACGTAGGGTTCTTGCTTTTTCTCTCAATTCCTTCCTGCTGCCAGTATCTTCCAGCGGCCGCTTTCTTTTCTTTCTTTGGCATTTCCCAAATGTCTATGGACTCAAAGCCTTGCCACAAATCTCTTCTACCACAGTCCATTTTCCACACATTCCTCAGCATGTTGTTTCTGAAAAATTTATAAATGTGTATGGATATTTAAACCTTGCTGAGAGGCCTCTGTTGGCTTCCTATTGCCTCTGACATCACGTCCAAACCCTTTACCTTGAAATGGAAGACACATCCCAACCCTTCCCCAACTTACTTCTTAAGCTTTATTTCCTGTCATTCTTTCAGAAAATCAATAAATAAATGAGTAGTGAATAAATGAGGTGCTCATCCCTAAGGTTATTTGGAATCAGGGACCACATCTAAATTACCTCTTGGGGTTCTTGTTGTATCTCACAGTACTTTCTCAGAGCTAAATAACATGAACACATGAATATGAGAAGTTTCATTTTGGGGGAGAGATGTTCTGGTAGTGTTAGATAAGACAAGTAATTAATAAAAACTTGACATTGACAATGATTGTAAGTGTGGTACCAGAAAACTAAGAGAAGAGGAACGTCAAGAATCTTGTTCAGCTATGTAAAAGTATCCCTAATTACTTTCTGAGTTACCTATGTCAGCATCTATTATTTATGTCTAATTATCATAAAGGGCTATTAGAATTTTGCATATCATTAAGTGTATCCCATTAATTTAAATTTTTTGATTATAAAACTAACGTAATCATTATATACGCTCAGTCTTCAATGTATTTTATGCCCATCCATGATGGCAGGTCTAACCCTTGAAAAACTGGAAGGAATTCTGCTCTGAAACCTGTCTGTCTTTTCTTGGTTTGGGTATTTTTGTTGTTATAGTCTTAATATAGTTTCTTTCTTTCTACATATAAAACTCTATCACACTAAGGAAAACTAATTAAATTCTGTTGCTTCCACTTGGAGCATTATACAGCCATTAACATGATGGTTGGACTCCCAAATCACTGCAAGAAAAGCAGACTTTAACATAAAATAAGATTAACATAAACCAGGTAAAATATGTAGAATAAAAGGCTGAAGGAAATGTATAAAAATTAAAGTGGTTGTTGTATTATAATTATGGAATTAGGAGGAAGACAACATCATTTCTCTTTTTTTAATTTTCCCCAAATTTCCTATAATGTAGTTACATTAATTTTAAATTAAAAAATAAATCAAAGCCCAGATACTGTCCTCTTTCTCTTTTGCCTCTAATCTCTATTTCAGCCTTCTAGCCTTCTCGTCTCATTTCTCTCCACCATTAAGACTCCATGAAGATCACTGTTGATGGATATCCTGGCTTTTCATCTGAAAATGCTCAGAAATAGGAAGGGAAAAGTTTATAGAAGACAGAGTAAGAGAACAGGGTGCTAAAAATAGACCTCATCAATGGATCTAATGCTGTGAGGATTTGCTATGAGTAAAGATTACATCTTTTTAGTATTCAGAAATGACCATCTTGTTACATAATCCTATGAGGACACAGCAAGGGGGAAGGCACCACTGAGTGAGTGCAACCTGGGCTGGGTAGTCACTGGGTTTAAACAAGTCATCTATTCAGGAAAATCATCAGTGTATGCAAGGACTGGACATTATCTCTTCCCTCAGCACAAAAGTATCAAGTATAACCCAGGGAGAGAAATATTGCCATAAAATTAGCATTTTCCTCTCTTTGATATGCCTTTACATTTTAGCAATAAGACTTCAACTGGAGCTTTAATTGGTTGATTTACCTCCAATCTAAATTTATCTGATTTATCTCTATCTACCTGGGATAGTTTGGACCGTTGTTCTGAATCTCTTTGAATTCTAATAGTTTCTCCCTTGCTTCTGGTTAAAGGCATGAAGAGGCAGTAATAGAAACACAGCAGAAAGGTACATCATAACCTACCACCGTGGTGGAAAGTTCTATACCTTCTCTATAACATATTCCACAATTCTAGGAATCATTCTTCTGTTTCTCAAGCAACAGGTATTTAGTGGCTATGTCTCTGACAAGAACCATGGAGAGAGCTAGCATTCTGGCTGATTCTTCTCTTGCTTCCGAAATGATATGGGACTGAGGTATTATTTTCATCTTGTTAGTGTCCCTGGAGAATCTGAGAAGAACATCCTGGTCTAGCATCTTGGACTATATTCCAGTGTCTAGAACAACCATCTGTCTCTCCATATCACACAGCCACTGGGTTCCTCTAACAAACGGTTTCACTCAGAAAGAAAAACAAATAAGAGCAATCTTTTAGAGTTTTTAACATTCAAAGTTTAATTTTTGAGGCAGAAAAAAATGCTATTTTAAGAAAACCTTTTGAAATTGTATCCGGTGTGGGTAAGAAATAAATACTGAGTTATTCAATGGGCAAAAATATTAGTCAGGGGAGAGGACTTTATGGAACCCGATTCATTCTTCATTTTTCTCCATATTTCTCATTTCCAATTCCTTACCTTTGAGATTTATTCACATTTGAAAATAGGTCTTAAAATAAATGACTGGGATGTGAATAGGTATTTCTTCAAAGAAGACATACCAATTCTCAATCAGCACAAGAAAAAAAAATTTCAAAATCATTAGTCACTAGGGAAATTCAATTCTAAACAAGGAGATACCAACCACTTGGAATGTATTAGAATGCCTACATGATATAACCAAAAAGACAAGTAGATAATAACACATGGTGGCAAGGAGGCGGATAAATTAGAGCCTTAATACCCTGCAGGTGGAAAAGTAAAAAGGTGTAGTCACTTTGGAAAACTGTCTTGTAGTTTTTCCAAATGTTAAACACTGAGTTACTAAGTAATCCAGCAATGACACTCCTAGGCCTATAGCCAAGAAAATAAAAACATACTCACAAAAAAATTGTACATGACTATTAACAGCATAAAATTCACAATAGACAAAAAGTAGCAACAACTCAAATGTCCATCAATTGATGTGGCATTTATGCATATAATACATAAAAAATGAAGTACGGATAAAATACATGCTACAACACGGATAGACCTTGAAATTACTATAGTAAGTGACATAAGCCAGTCACAAAATACAGTGTGGCGTGTAATTTCATTTAAACTAAATAATGGAATAAGAAACTATAGAGAGACAGGAAGGAGATTGGTGGTTGTCTGGGGCTGGGGGCGGGACTGGATGCATGGGGAGTGACGGCTAAAAGGGTACATAGTTTCCTTTGGGGGTGATAAAATATCATAAAATTAATTGCAGTGAGGGTTCCACAATGCTGTGACTATACTAAAAGACAAAGTATTGTATACTTTAAATAGAAGAATTGAACGGCATGTGATTATATCTTAATAAAATCCCCCATCCTCCCAAATTAAATGACCAGGTTTAATGTTGTGCAGTGATGTTGAAGCTTTTGAGAAGATAATGTCCAGGATCTTCAAAGGAAACTTCAAATCCTGATACTCTGACTATAGGTTATTTTTTCCAGGATAAACCTGAAGTATACAAATATACACACAAGTCGAAAAACTCTCCAGCATCTGATGCCAATACCGTAATTTCATGTCACTTCAGTGACTAATCAATAAACATGAACACTGGACACAGTATTCACCATGGATTGCTCAAAACGTGAAAGGATCTGTCCCCCTGCTGTATTGACTACACGGAACCACTGGAGAAAGCAGGCCCCGTCCAGAACCAGTTTCACCGCATGTGGTAATTTATATTACTTTACTATAGACATGTGTCAAAATTTACCATGCCAGGTTGAAGGCTGAACTATTTGCCCCTTCACTGATATTTTCTAAGTGATTCCATGGTAGAGTTATTAAAACTGAATATTCATTTTCCTCTGAAAACAACAACACTTACGTAATAGAGCAAGGAGACAGATCCCTACTTTTCTGGGATGATTTTCAGTTATGGGAATAAAAGTCACCCGCACGTTGGTCTGTGACTAAGGAGGTCAAGCACTTGTTCTAAGATACCCACAGAAGCCAAACAACACCACAAAAGCTGGTTGCTGGGGCTCTGTTAGTACTGAGATACCCACAGCTGCCCCTTTAGGGGTACTTGTGGCTGCAATGACACACACGAGAAATGTGGACTGCTGCAGACCCCCCACAGCCCAAATCAACAGATGACAGACCACACAGGGACACAATAATTTTTAAGTTGATGGCCGCCATGCCAAGGCAAACATTACCTTCCCACCCAGTCCACCATCGGCAGATTTCAGTGCGTAACCAAGATGACAAAATGCACCTAAAGTGCTCTTTTCCTTAAAGTTAAAAGTGCTACTGTCATCTGTCGATACTTTTAGAAATTCTTAAATAACAGCTTGAATTTGGCTTTCAAGATACAGGTTCCCCCTCCTCAGTCCAACAGCCATTCTTAGCAGTGGGAATGTCAGGAGGTAGGACGGAAGGAGTCCGACCTTCAGCCCCATCCTGTCACAGCCTGGGGTGGGCAGACTGTTCCCCCCTGTCTTGAGAGTGGTGTACACTGCATGCCCATCCTGTCCTGGGCCAGCACACGAGCTCTCCAACAGCAACACAACGGGGAAAAGAAATATAACTTCATTTCATGAAAATCTGACTCCATTTGTTTAATTTAAAGGATTCTCCTATATTCTCCAATTCCATCCTCCCTATTCTATTAATACTCTGTACAAAACAATGGCTGTAGCAGATGAGGGGTTTGGTTTGTTCATGCTTTGCACATGCTGAAATATAGACTAGGTTGCTTTATGATGACCTCCCATTTTCAAAAATGTGATTAATCTGGGAGCCTGTCTTCTAGAAAACAACACATAACTCTATTTTCACCACATCATTAAGATAACTAGCCAGCAAGGTGAAAAATGGCAAAGCGTCTTCCGCCTTGCTCTCCCTCTGGACCCCTTCCTTGTTTGCAAGGGTCCCCATGTCACTCTGAGGTACATCCTTGGGGAACTGAGAAAAGATGTTCTTGGGAGCAGTCCAGCAGGGAAGGGCTCAAGGGACAAAGTCTCCAGGAGGAACCGTGAACCAAGAGGAGTGACGTCTATGGTGTGACTTGTAGCTGGCTAATGAGTAGAATTCAGCAATTGCCCGTTTATCTTAAAAGCATAGAATTTCTACTTTATACTAGGCCATCTCAGCTCGGCCATGTTTCAGGCTCTGTACAAGGTAACGAAGAGGTAAAAGTCATGCCCTTAAACATCTCCTTATTCCAGGATAGAGAAAGTTACACAAACAAATAATTATGTTTGATTGCCTGTACTAGGGGAGGCAGGAGCCCTGGGGTCTCCTGAGTAAGTCAAAGACACCTTCAAAGGATGAAGGAGGGGGGACTTGTTCTGGGTCTTGAAAAATGAGAAGCAATTTTTCTTCAACCCCATTTTCAAAGCAGCATTATAGACTAAGGAAACAGAATTTATAAAAGGAGAATAAATTAAAGTTGTGATACGACAAGCAGTCGGGACTCAGAACATGGAGAGACCCGTGACCTGCCTCGAGTTTCCATCTCATCCTTCCCGTGAGGGTGAGTCCCTGAGGGATGGTGATCTGTGCACGTGACACCGATCATTCTTGCTGTCACTAAGTATGAGCACAGGGAAGGACGCAGGGTGTGGGTGAACCAGCTCGGTGCCCACACATTGGCCCAGCGGAGGGAGACTGAATGTCTGCATGAGGAGAGGAAGGGTGGTGAGCAGGTGCTGGAGGGTAAGGTAGAATTGGGGACTGAGTAAAATCTGAACTTGCAATTTGCCAGTGATCAATTCTAGCACAGGCTATACACATTATTACTAACGTACGTCACACAGTGCTGTGAGTACTGCACACCCTTCAGTAGTGCCTTTAAACCAACTAATTTCTCTTGCAGCCACAGAAGAGGGGCAAGTGTGGGCAGGTACAGCTGTGTCTGCACTTGAAACATGCAACGGAGACCCATCAAACTTAACAGCGTGGGGACTTACATTTTAGAGTGTTTTGCCAGGAGATAGAACTGAAGTACTGACTTCGAAGCACACTAACTTTTGATTCATTCCCCGAGTCAGGAGGAGGACAAAATGACAGAGAAGAGTTACAAGGGCTCTTCAACATGATGGGCTGAAAACAGGTACACATTGAGTGTTACAAAGTAGACACAGTGCCCCTCTGAGGGCAATGACATGCCTCACAGTCTCACGTTTTACAAGTAGCTTAGAAATCGCAGAGGGAATTAAAGATAGGATCACAATGATAATGCTGGTTTTATATCTGATGGTATGTGACTATTTCTTGGATTTGAATTTATTTTCTTTTATAACTTTAAACCTGATAATAAGAGATATTTATATACGTTACAACAAAATTGAGACTCAAAAAAGTTTCAAGTGAAAAATACAAAATCCCTCCTGATTCATCCCTCTGAATCCCACTAGTATTGGTGTACTCCATTCTTATGCTTTTATTTTTCTGTATAAAAACATTTGGAGGCTCAGTGGTTAGGGCGCTGGGCTGGTGCGGTTTGAAACTGGCCTGGGCCTGCTAAACAACAATAATAACTACAACAAAAAAATAGCTGGTCATTGTGGTGGGCACCTGTAGGCCCAGCTACTTGGGAGGGCGAGGCAAGAGAATTGCTTAAGCAGAAGAGATTGAGGTTGCTGTGAGCTGTGATGCCACAGCTCTCTACCAGGGTGACAAAGTGAGACTCTGTCTCTAAAAAAAAAAAAATTTGGAATCATGTCATGGATATAGTTTCATATGCTTTTCCCACCATTTTAAGCAATTCTCCAGGTAATTAAATGTTCTCTAAACATTTTGAATTTTAATAGGGACCTATCACACTCACTGTTGCAAATCTCCTCAGTGTTGAATATTTAAGTTGTCTCCACTTTTTTGCTAATGTAAATGAATGCCACAGTGACCGTCCTTATGTATTTATAAATCATTTCATAAAATTAAAATAATTTAACTGTTCAAGTTTTTAGCATTACAACAGTAAAAGGAATGAAGAGGGAAAGGATCAATTGATTATTTAACTATATGAACTCAAACAGTCTACACATAAAAAAACACCCCAGAAAAATAAGTAGGAGAACAACAGATGGGGGGAAATGCTGGGTTTCTTAGGAAGCTTTTAGCCAGGCCTCAGGACAAGCCCGCTTGCACAGGTGAGGAAGGATCTGGTTATCTGAAAAGCCAGTGGTTTTGCTTCCGCAATGTTTACTGATTGGCCATTTACTAAACACTTCCAACTCCCCTTGTTTATCATAGGGCTAGAAAGAACCTTACAAAGATAATCTAATCCATTGAGAGGCTTTTAGGGCTGTCTGTTTTAAACCATCCCAGACAGATGGGAATCTATACTGTTTTTAAAGGTCTCTAGATAAGAAGATTCCAAAACTTCTCTTGATAACCCATTCCAGGGTTTAAGAATCTTATTGTCAGGAAATTCTTTCTTTTATCTAACTTAAATCCTGCATGCTTTAGTTTAAGCCTATTTCCTTCCACTCCCTTCCTTTCATTTGGAGGGGGGTGATGGCCATCTGATTATCATTCTAAAGAGTAACTTTTCATACAGATACCCCTGGCAAGGGATTATTGTATTTCCTCTTACCTTTCTCTTCTCTGGTCTGAGTAACCGTGGCATCTTCAACTTTAAATATTATGTCCTAAATGATTACTTTTCAAGTCCTTTAGTGATCTTTACTGCATTCTTTTTAACTGTCTCCAAATTTTACAAGCTTTATATCAGTTGTAATCATTTGTGAAGATATAAGGTGCTAAATGAGGGTATCAGGAGAGACTTTAGACGTTTCTTTCCAGAAGCCACTGCTTTCACTTAGAAGGAACTTTAAAATGACCCAGACTTCTTGGTAGAGACATTAGTGGATGCTTGCCATAGGTTTTGTTTTTACAGCTTCCCAGCTCTCAGTGCCATGATTCAGCTCCCACACCCATAGGGGATCTGTGGCTGGTAACTAGAAGTTAGGCCCCGTTATTGCTGCTGACACCTTAGGTAATACAGCATCAACCAGGTACTAGTGGGAGGGCACATGGCCCGTGGGCCGCCTCCAATGCCTCCGTGTGCAGACACAAAACTTCAAAGGATGTAGAATTCGCAGGGTTGGTGACTGAGTGCCAGATATCCAGGCTGCTCTGTCCACTGAGGTTCAGTCACAGTTAAAAAAAGAAAAAAAAAGTGTGAATTCAGGATTGAGAGGAGACCGATTTGAGTGTCATCTGTATGTTGACAGGCAGCATGATAAGATAAAGCAGAAGCCTGGGAGTTAAGAGAGCTGTGTTCTGGCGTTAGCTCCTCCCTCAGTCACCATCTGACATTTCTATTCCTCTGGGTCCCCACACGTGAAATGTAGCAAATTACAGAATCTTTTAAACTCGTCAGAGGAAGACACTTCATAAATATAAGCTGCTGTAGTAACCACTGAGAGAACAGAACGTTAGATTGTCATCAAATGTAAGGAGGGCAGTCTTCACCTCTGCCTGTTGGAGCACTGCACGGCAAGTTTGAGAGTTGAGTCAATACTTGACTATTAGTCTATGGAGGTTACTCAGGAAAGATTTAAAATTCTAACTCCTATGAACAAAAAGCTAGGGGCTGGTTCCTCTTTCCATCCAGGTATGAGTGTTATAAAATGTAAAACTAATTTTAATGTTTCCTAAGTTGAACATAATGAGGAAAGAAAGCATTAGTTTAAAGGAATCCACAGAGTTCCAGCCAATGGAAATACAGATAGATTGATGACGGATGATGGATGGATGGGTGGGTGGATAGGCAGAATGCAGAGATAATTGCTTGCTTTGGCTGATTTTGTCGCAGACTTCTTTCCTGTAGGTTACAAGAGCTGACTGCCCTGTGTTCATTTCACTTCTAGCCTTCTCCAGGGTGACTGGAAAGAATCCTACTCCAAACACTACTGAATTAATACTCTGTGATGCGCATGTGTGGCAATATAGCCCAGTGTCATTTTCCTCCAACAGAGCGTATTAATTTATTCACCCAAAGCCTATCTTAAATACATCAGTGCAAATCAGAAAAGGAAAATAACAAATGACATGAGTAATGACACATTGTGCTTGGAATGCCATTTCCTTCTAGAAAGATAAATGCCTGCTGTGGTCTCTAACATGCCTGGGCACAAAGATTAAGTCCCCAAAGAAGATGTACTGAAGGGAAGCAAACCATCATTAAGATAAGGGTTTTGTTGTTGTTGTAAATAATCTTGTTTTATTTTTTTCCTTGCCTCTAGATTTAAAAAAATAAAATAAAAAGGTTTTCTGGTGAATATGGCCCTGATGTGATATCTGGAGAGTAGAGAGGAGGGAGAAAGTGGGGATTGTATCTGCTTCGATGCTATGTACCATGTGGCAGGAGGAACGCTGCGACGTATTAGGCTACACCAGATTTCCTAAGCGAGGCCTTGGGGTGAAAAAGACGTAAAAACTACCAATGGAGTGAGCAACCTTTCATGCTTCTTGAGAAATGATTACATCTGAGTAGGTATTGTAATTAAACTAATTGTAGGCCTCCATCATGGTAGCGGCAGCCACTTGACATTCTTACCTAGCTGTTAAGCGTCTTTGTTACCAGAGCCCACGTTAAGTGTTGTGGGAATTTGTGGCCCCTCTTGAGGCATCTACACACTTCATTTAAGCGCACTCCAGCTGACAATAAAAATCACATTCTGCCTTGTAATATGATATCAAGGGCTGTGAACAAAATGAGTCTTTGCAATTTTGAGAAGACGAATGCCTTGAGCGGCCACACAAATAGAAGGTGGGGAGGCTTAGGTCGGGGAGATTACCGGCCCAGTCCAACCTCGCTCGACAGGCTGGAACCGGAGAATCTGACTGCATCAAAATGCAAAACAAATGCTGTTTGTCGCCTGTAACAAAGAGGAATCAGATGTAATTTCTGGGCTTGAACAATAGGGGACAGAGAAAACAGTACACTGGGGAATGTCAGGTCTCTTATTTACGTCACGACTAACAAAAAAGAGAAGCAAGAGGAGGAGACCCTGACAATGACTGGTTCTCTAGGAAGTTCATAAAGGGAGTCACGAACTGGTGGGGCCAGAGCCTTGAAGCTTGGTCTGAAGTTTATTTAGCTTTGAACAAAGTCAAATAAAAGTCCTGGGATAAAGTCACTGGCCCTATGGAAAAAACTCTTCCTTAGCCTCTCACTCTGGTGTCATTGATATAATTGAAGATCTCTAAAAATTTCTTATTTGCTCTTCATTTTAGGACCGTCAGATGCACCTGATGGGTCAATTTTCCTCTCACGGGGCTTCCCAGGGCGCCTACATCCTGTTCACAACACACGGGAGATGGGAGGAAAAGAGATGCCAGGAAAGAGGCATGTCTTTCTCCTCAGCCTTTCCTGTGTCTTTTGCCAAGGGTGAACTCTAATTTCTGTGCCTGGTCTTGTACAATTACACCCCTCTGGACTGCTTTCTTTCTTGAGAAGTAGATATTTATAACTCACATGGATGGAGGATGATTCGCTGCGTGCTAGAACCTACTGAATACAAAGTTAGTTCAGGCACTGTCCTAAATGCGCTGTATGTCTTAAGTCATTCCGTTTGTTGACCTCATCTTACTTTTTATTTTGGTGCATCTTGGGAATAAAGGGAATAGTCTTAGAAAGGATGGAGGAATCAGCAGATAAGGCCCCTCTCCTTTCCAAAGCTAAAGCTCCTGCTGTCCTGGGCTTCTTATCCAGACACCCATCAGTGTGTTACTCTTCTGGGGATAGCTCTCTGCTCTGGAAGTTTTGTGATGCCCTAACTTCTATTAGGTTTTTCCTGCTTTCTAGTCCCTGGGGACTCATTTTGGCTCGAGGTAATCTTATGGCATAATGAGAATCACATTGTTGTCTGTTGTGGACGGCTTTCTGTGTTCAGTGAGACAGAGAACACAGCATTTTGACAGCACCCATTAGTGCCCTGCTGCAAGGGAGAGGGCCCTGTGGGAATATGAAGTGCCACAGCTTTGGGAAGGGGTGGGGAGACTACCTGACTCCCCCTAACCCAACACTAGTCGGACACCTACTTCACCCATATGGATCTACGTAGAGGCTATTCCAGAACTCTCTAATGCTGCATGGATATGACCCTCCAGTCCTCAGGAATCACAGTATTTTGTGAGAGAAGAGCTCCATCATCAGGAGAATAGTGCAGAGGGAGAGTCGAGGGGCAGAGTCAGGAGAGCCAGCTCCTAATTTCAGGACTCTGTAACCGTAGGCCATTAATCTCCTCCACTTTCCATTTTCTCATTGTCATAATATAATAATAATTCATTCTTACCAGTCTTGCAGAGTTTATGTCATATAAACTAGCTAGTACAAGCTAATGAAGGTGACCACTTGGACAAGTTAAAAATACCCTCATAGACCCTTGTTATGTCTGTTAGACTAACTTGGAAGTTACATAATTCCAAATTCAGGTGGTAGAGAAAGATAACCAAAGAAGACTGGTGCATTTTCATTTCTGATGTGGGCCTCTCAAGATGCTCTCTGAGGAACAGAAGACACATTCTGAGCCCTGCCTACTTCATTATTGTCTGTTTACCTGAATTATAGTAGGATGACTGATTGAGATGAGACCTATAATGTTATTTAACCGTAAATTTGTTGCAGAACCTATTGAACATGAAGTCAAAGTAAGTTATGATTGAACAATAGAAATAAATAGCTATAAGCACAATAGAAACATGAAAATCAAAATAAACCAGGCTATTATTTTATTCTGACATTAATTGTATAATAATACCTATATTTAATGCTGTGACTCAATTTTGTGTGTCAAGTCAGAAAAACAATTGATATAAAATATCTGAATCAGCACTGACTACTTTTCATTGTCACTAGCTTCTTCTAGCAAGAATCTTTGGAAATTAATTTTAATGCTTCAAACATGCCCAGGGCCATAGGTTAGACAACGGTGGCCCATAACAAACAGGTTTAAATAGATGCAGAAAAAGGTCTAGTTGTTTGAACCTAAATCAATATTGCTCTACAGATCACAATTCTACGTCCCTCCAACTCTGAGATACTATTAAAGAGCCAACAAAAATGGGTATTAATTTAAGCTATAAGGAGACTGGTCTCATTCCTGGGGAGGGACAGAGGTGAGATGGGTGGAGAAGATGAGTAGGGTAGAGGCAAATAAAGTGGAACAGGAAGAATATGTTTAAGGGAAGCTTCTTGGACAGAGAGGACTTTAAAGGACAAAGTGGAAAGTATCCAGATAAAGTTATAAAACTGATTCTATGTGGCTATGAGGTGTGGCTCGGAGGGAAGCAAAATGGAGGTCATCTCCTAAAGTTGGACAAATTGTTGTCCTACTAGTTAATGAGTAAAACTCACCCACATTGGATGAAGTTAGCCGCTACCTTAAGAAATAAGATGAAACCCAGGGTCAAGAAATTGAATCAAAAAAATTGAATCCGGGCACGGCTGAAATGTAGGAAGATGGTCTGGGCTTAATCAATGGTGTTGATAAATCTGAACAGAACATGTTAGGAATGAAGTATTGTGCAAGTGGGGGCAGGGTGAGAAGTAGTACACTGTGGGCTGCTTCTAGCTATGTGGCACCATGATATGAGATTTCCATCTACCATCTACTCTGATTCCTTAAACTCCTGACCCTAATGTGAATATACTCTCTTGCAGAGAAGAATGAGCATGCCCTCAGGAACACTGGGTCTGGCTGGTACATGTATGTCTCACTGTAAATAAACTGCACTGCCATTCTCTGTTATGCATTAGTTTCCTCCACGTTCTTTCTTTCCCTCCCCACTCTACTCTATTTCAATCTGCAAAATTGAGCAGGTGATCCTGGGTTGGGTGAGTGAAGAGAAATGAATGAGGAATGTACATAAGACATATTATCTAGTCTTAAGTATACTAGTTTTATGTCCATAGTTAGGCTGGGTATGGTGGCTCATATCTGTAATCCCAGCAATCTGCGTGGCTGAGGCAGAAGGGTCAACTGAGGCGTCTGAGACCACACGAGAAAGAATTAGACTCCCATCCCTACAAAAAAATAGAGAAAGTATCCAGGCATGGTGGGACACCTGTAGTTTCAGCTACTTGGGAGGCTAAGGCAGAAGAATTGTTTAAGCCTAAAAGTTTAAGATGACATGCCCCCACACTCTGGCTTGGGAGACTGAGAGAGGCCCTGTACAAAAGAAAAAAAAAGCATAGTCATCATGGCCCCTGGAACAAGAAAACTTAGTAGATAAAAGAACTACAGTAGACCCACATGTATAGACGAACAAAAAACTACTAAAAAGGCTGAGTGTTTTCAACATGTCTGGAAGACAGAACACCTCATTTCTCCCTCTGAGAAGCCCCCTGAGACTTGGAGCACTGTTTAGTTATGGTTTAGTTATGGTTATCAGTTGCCACAAGGTGAGTGTCTTGCAGAACTTGGCCATTGAGCCCCAGAGCCCACACTCCTGAGCACTGCAGTGCATACCCTCGAGGCCTGGCAACCTTCAGCAGAATGAACATGTTATTTGGTGGCTGATATTGGAAAAATTTCCTCTATATAAAGAAAAAATGCTGGGCATGGTGGCTTACATCTATAAACCCAGCACCTTAGGAGGCCAAGGTGGGAGGAGTCTTGAGGCTAAGTGTTTGAGACCAGCCTGGGCAATATATCAAGACCCCATTTCTACAAAAAATGAAAACAATTACCTGGGCATGGTAGTGCGGGCCTTTAGTCCAAGCTACTGGGGAGGCTGAAGTGGAAGGATTTCTTGAGCCTGGCAGTTTGAGGTTACAGTGAGCTATGATCATGCTGCTGTGCTCCACCTGGGGCAAGAAAGCAAACTCTGTCTTTAAAAAAAGAGAAAAGAAGAGAAAAGCTTGCTTCCTATATCCCTCTATTACATGGTAAACTAAAGTGGAATACAAGTGGATTAAAGATAGAAGAGAGAAAGATAATCCTATCAAATTAATAGAACAAGTTATAGGAAAAATGTTTCCATGATTTAGGAGTACAAAAAGATTTCTTACAATCCTCAAAGCCCAAAGGGTAAGCACATCTAATGAAAATAATAGGGTGGAGTTGACTACTATAACATTAAAGATCTTTGCTTTATGAGATACATATACTGTTGACTAATTTCATAAAAGAATGCAAGTTGATAAAGGAAAACTCCAAATTATAAATAACATACCTAATGGTACAAGGAACACTTGGTGATGGGTACGCTTATATACATGACTCGGTGGTCTATGTCACCAAAAACATTTGTACACCTGTAATATTTTGAAATTAAAAAACCACTAATAAAAGAATAAGAAATCCAACAAAAATGACAAAGGATATGCATAAAGAATTTACAGAATGAGAAGCCCTAAGAATTAACAAGCATATAAAAAAAGACTCAGACTCATTAGCAATGGGAGAAATGTATATATACACATCATGAAACATAGATTGATATAAATTACAATGACAACAAGGAGGAAGGTGGGTAAGACCAAATATTGGTTAAGACCTTGGGGTAATGCTTGTGCATGGTTACAGAAACGTATGTCAATACTGTCGTTTTCAGTTACAAGCTGGTGGCACTAAAGAAAGTAAAGAAAGAACAAATTTACTTTATTTTATTTGTTA
The DNA here is from genome assembly GCA_963573935.1 of Arctocebus calabarensis. Classification (NCBI taxonomy): domain Eukaryota; kingdom Metazoa; phylum Chordata; class Mammalia; order Primates; family Lorisidae; genus Arctocebus; species Arctocebus calabarensis. The sequence continues at coordinate 30,630 of CAUYON010159828.1, read as the reverse complement.
TTCTTTTCTGCCAACAGTATAGAAGGAATACAGATAGTCTATGGCTCCCATGATTCTTAGCCAGAGAAGTTTCCTCCAGTCCATTACTTTTTGTAAGAAGGTGTTTCTTTTCTTTCTTTCTTTTTTTTTTAAAGACAGAGTCTCACTCTGTCACCCTGGGTAGAGTGCTGTGGCATCACATCTCAGCAACCTCAAACTCTTGAGCTCAAGCAATCCTCCTGCCTCAGCTTCCCAAGTAGCTGGAACTACAGGAACCCTCAATAACCAGCTACTTTTTCTATTTTTAGTCGAGACTGGGTCTTACTCTTGCTCGGGCTAGTCTTTAACGCCTGAGCTCAGGTCATGCACTCCCCTCGGCATCCCAGAGTATTATAGGCATGAGCCCACCGTGCCTGGCCTGTATGAGAGTGCCTCTCAATGTCACTGTGTGGTAAACAGTAGTTAGAAGCTATGTTGATGACTGTCACTAGAGGATAGAGAAGTTAAATACGCTGTACACCAAGAAACAGATTGGATTGATACACAATTATGTGGAGTAGGTATTAAAAACAATGCTGAGTGGAAAAAGGAAACAACGATATTCAGAGCAGAAATATCATTTCTGTGAATTAAAAATAACTACACATGCAAACCCACTCTAATTACCTTTGGATATATCTCAAACACTTTAAGACAATACATGTGGAGGAGAAGAGCACGGGAGTACAATTCACTATTAAAGGGGGTATCAAACAAAGCAAGGGTTTTGTGTAGGCGAATAAGGATAGAGCTATAGACTGGGGATTATTGTTCATCCAACTCTTATATTCAATCAAAAAAGAAAAAGAGCAACAAAACTAAAACCTATGATACGAGTCTAATGGAAATACATCACAGGCCACCTCGCCAGCCAGAGCACATGGATCATATAGCCTTTATATCTTTCATATTATTATTGTGGAGGCGAGGTATAGAAGTATTTGGATACATTCAAGTTATTTTCAAATGAGTTGTACTCTTCTAGAAGAGTACTTTTACTCTTTTATTAACTTGCTGACAATTTAATCTAGCAGACATGTGGGATTAATTAGAGGAGCTATTACCCCTGATCAGTAAAGCAAAGCAAAAGTCACAGAAATTTCGAGAGACGTACTACTTGTTATTCACAAGAATCAGGGAAAGAAATGCTGGGAAGAGTCATTCCCAGACATTACAGATTTACTAATTCCCAGATTTCCAAGAGCTGCCCCAGAGATTCTGATTCCACAGGTCTAGGGAGGAACCAGAAATATTTGCAAATTTGAAGCTGTGCTCCAGATCACACTTTCAAGATTTGAGTGGCACACATTTCTACAAGTTCAGAAGGAAGGATGATATGGTCCTCTGATCAGAGTCAATGAAAAAGGAAATGGGGGGAAGTAAGGCATTCAACAATAAAACGTTGGAAACTATGCAGATGAATTAAAATCCAATACGGAGGTGTAGGAAGGTAAAGAATGGCAGGTGACTAAAGAAATAAGAATGATACGAAAGACAGAAAATGCCATGATCCAAAACCAATGCAAAGGCTCAGTGCCTGTAGGTCAGGCGGCTAGGGCACCTGCCACATACACCAGAGCTGGCAGGTTCGAATCCAGCCTGGGCCAAAAAACAGCTGGGTGTTGTGGTGGGCGCCTGTCATCCTAGCTACTTGGGAGGCTGTGGCAAGAGAATTGCTTGGGCCCAGGAGTTTGAGGTTGCTGTGAGCTGTGACGCCACAGCACTCTACCCAGGGCAACAACTTGAGACTCTGTCTTAGAAAAAAAAATAATAAAACCAATGCAAAAGAGGACTGAGAGAAGAATAGTGTTGGGAGAGGTTAAATTTGAGAAAAAGCTCAAGCTTGAGAAAAACGCAAAAGACAATTAAAAGGGATCACTAAAGTGTGTTTCCAGTGAATGCAAGGGATGATTCCCACCGCCCTTGGGGCAGATTGTATAGTATTGGCAGATGACAGGAAGAGAGAACAGAAACTGTTAGCATTCTGTGTGCTCCCACCTTCCCCATCAATGAGAAGGATCATCAAACTAAGTCACAAAACAACAGATTAAGAAGGAACTGAAGCCTGAGAACAGTGATAAAACTAAAGAGGGCATCTAGCTCCTTTAAGAGTTCATGCCTCAGGCCCAGATGAATCTTGTGAGAGTTCACTGAAGGAACTCACGGACGTGACTGTTGAACTTGTGTAGCCATCTCAGCAATTCTGGGAAATGCAGAAGGTGCAAAAGACCGATGCTAAGGTCCTGATGTTTAAAAGGGTAGCAGAAGTTTGGGGGAATGTACACATTTTGAAATCAACAAAATAAAAATCCAAAAGTAGTTGGATGAATACTAAACACTTTATAGAAACTCAGGAGAAAAAGAGTGGAATGGAGTAATTGCTAAAGACTAAAAAAGCGCTCACTAAGAACAACTTAGGCCAAACTTACCTCCTTTTCTATCTTTGAAAGGTTTCACCATGTGAGATAAGCTAAGGGACATTAGAATCTCTGTCTTTCAAAAGGTTACCAGGTGATTCTGATGTTCAGCTAGGTGGTGTTGACCAATAGTTATTTAGATGCCTCCATATGCAAAGATTCAATTATTATGTGATAATTCAAAGACCTTACTGTATATATTGCTTCTTATTTTACCTGTGTTTCTTCTGCTTTAAAGATACAGAGGGCTTTCTAATATCTTTGGCAGTAGAACATTAAACTCTGGAGTCCTCCCCTTAATCTTTAATAATCTTTAATAAGTACTGCAGAAATCATGCTCTCCCTTCTCTGTTTGACTTTAGAGAAGTGTGCATAATTACAACCCATCATTTATTTTTTCATGAAACGTTCAAGTATTCTTTCATTTCCCTAGATAAAGCTTTCCATCAACCTCAGAATCTTTGGCTTTACACACTTACATTTTCTGCTGTCTCTTGGTATTTTTCTTCCTTTCTCTCTGACAGACCCTGCTAAAACAATCTTCTGGTTTCATTCACCTAAGCAAGTCCACTTCTCCACTTAGTTAACACACATCTGAGCTCATGTTAGCCTTTTTCCTTTGGATTCCTAATATCTGTAGGTCAGATAGTAATTTTTCTTGTCTTACAAACTGACTTCAACGCATGAAGTTTTTATGGAGTTTATTCTGTGTCTAAAACCCAATCTAAAGTGTGAAAGACTCTTCCTATACTCAGAATGCATCAGCAACATCAAGGAAGTTTGAACACACACCCCTGAAACTCCGAGGGAATTATTCAAGACTAATGATGCTTAAATAGGAACAAATGTCCTTTCCTCTCCCTCCTACACCAAACTTAACCTTGAGCAGATACTCAAAGCTTTTCATTGTTTTATTAGTGTATTAGTGAACAGACAAATAGATGTCAGTCCACATTCAGTATTAAAAGGGGCTGGAGGAGAAAAGATCGCGGTGAGGCTATTGGAAAGCAGTGAGACAATCATTACTCCAGAGGAAGAGAAAGTTTTTCCGTCAAGTATCCTGTGTTTATTATCAATAGAATAATGTACTTTTTATATGCACACTCAGCAGAGCTTCTCAATGAAGGGTAATATCTAAGTCAATTTTTAAAGTAATCTAAGTATTTTCTTTATTATACTAGTATCCTAAAATGGACTATTAGATGCACAAAATACTATATATGCAAACAACTTTTCAAATTTCTTCTTCACCTTTTTGTCAAACTATCTCTAGATAGAACTGAGGAATAATATGAAGTTGGATAAAGAACCCTTTCTCCAGAGACAGCAAGACTCTAAGTAGAAGGAACTTTCAGGCACCCGGCAAAAACAGTCACCCATGGCCTCCTGCTGATGTCACACTGATTCTCTGAAATTTCTGTATAAGTATGCAAATAGTTTAGAAGAAAAATGACATTTTTTTCTTTCTTTCTTTTTTTTTTGTAGAGACAGAGTCTCACTTTATAGCCCTTGGTAGAGTCCTGTGGCATCACATAGCTCACAGCAACCTCCAACTCCTGGGCTTAGGCGATTCTCTTGCGTCAGCCTCCTGAGTAGCTGGGTCTACAGGCACCCGCCACAACGCCCGGCTATTTTTCTGTTTTGCAGTTTGGCCGAGGCCAGGTTTGAACCTGCTGCCTTCGGTATATGGGGCCAGCGCCCTAATCAATGAGCCACAGGCGCTTTACCCACATGGAACTCTCAAGAATGTTCGGTCACAATCGCAATATGATAAGAGTAATTACTTGTCCCAAATAGTTTGAAGCAACATGCAAAGATTTAGGAAAAGGCTTTTAATTGTTCATTTCAAAAAATCCTAATTCTTGACACATGATTCTTTGTTGATCATAAAGAAACAATATTTAACTTTATCAAAGAGAAAGGAAATGAAAAAGAATCAGTGGGCCTTATAATTTTTGCATACTTTTCTACCTTTGCAATATTTTCTAGTTTTCATTTTATAGAAAATAGACATTAAAGATTATGAATTTTTTATTTTTTTAATCCCGAAGGATTAATCACATGCAAGGGAGGAAAAAATTCTCACGCTCTTAGAAAAAGTTTGGTAAAGGCTCAGCCTTTTAACCAGGACTGGCTACATCATTTTGTGGGGCCCAGAGAAAAATGAAAATGTAGGGCCTGGTGCTCAAAAATTATAAAGACTTTCAAGACAGTAAGAGCAGAGCATTAACCCGAGGGCAGAGCACGTCTGTGGGCCTTTCTGACTGCACAGGCTAGGCGTCCATGAGGCCAGCTCTGCTCTTAAGATAATAATGAAAGGAAGCTCTTGGCCAGTGGGAAGAAGAGACACAGCTATCTGAGAAGTGTCTTCCTAAGAATGTTAAACAGAGGCCTATTTTATTTTATATCAAAGGATGGCTCCTCTCTTTTGAAGCTTGATCACACAAACCTACCATTTCTTAAACATATCCTTATTCTCTGGATTATTTTTTTAATTTCTCACCTTGCTTGCCCCCATTCTGTCCCAGGAGATTAAAATCCTAGGACAACCTGTGACTCACCTCTCATTCCAAATTCATGGCCCATCCAATCATGAATAAGCTTCATTTTTAGAATATTCTGGAAAGCTCCCTATCCAGCTCTAATACTTTTTTTTTTTGGATGTTAAACTGTTTGTAATCTGAGATATGTTCTCCTTGGAATTATGAGTTCATGATCACAGCATTGGAAGATAGTCTTGTAGTAGAGAATGAATCCTCATCAGGAAATAAGGATTTGAGCCTTAAACTCTAGGCAGATCCTTTAGTGGCTCTGAACCTCAGCTTCCTCATCTATTGAATAGGAGTACTGTCTTCTCTGTTACCCCCACTGAGATAACACACAGGGCGAATCAGATAGTGTTTATTAAAATGCTCTGTAACTGTAGAGTACTTTATACATAGGATCGTATTTTGGTGATTTTCGTTAAGTTTTTGTTTTCTACTATGCCAGAAACTATAGGCACCTACTGATTTGGATTGAAAACAGAATTAAGCTGTAAATCACTGGTTTTAATTCTAGCAACAGGATGGTGGGTAAATAACCTAACCCCTTCAGGCCTCAATCTTCTCTTTCATGAAACATAACAATTCTAAAATACTGTTATTTTATTTTATTCAATTTACTTCTTTCACAAAACATTAATTGGGATCCTTTTATGTACTAAGTAATAACTCAGAGTTGACTGAATGTTCTAGAAATCAGAGTTGACTGAATATTCCAGAAATTGTGCTTTATGTTGAAGCAGCAAAGGTGAGGATGGTCTGGAGGGCCATGGAGATAGACTATTAGAACTAGTCTGTGACAACTTATTCCATAGCGGTTTGCTCATGTGCAGAAAGGGGGGTAACCTGCCTGGTGCAGGCCTGGGGCCAGAGACGTGTTCAGGAAAGGCTTTCTGTATAAACTGTAACAAATGCTGCTCTACCTGGGAGCACCTTCGTATTTCTTGCTTTGCTTTTATTCCTCCTGATCCTCTTCATTTCTTTCCTTTATACTTAATTTGTGGAATACATTGCCCTAAAGTGGTGGCACAGGCTGAACAGAGTAACCAGGTAGAGATATCTGCAGCCACATTCCCCCAAGGAAGCGAGTCTAGACAAATGTTTAGAGAAGACGTATTGCTTTGAGGGTAGGCAGATCCTACTCTGACTCTTGTCTCAACAGATTTTGGGGAGGTTTCTAAAAAACAGAAAGATAGGGCAGTGCCTGTGGCTCAAAGTAGGATTCCGGCCCCGTATGCCGGAAGTGTTGGGTTCAAACCCAGCCCCGGCCAAAAACTGCAAAAAAAAAAAACCCCAGAAAGATAAGAAATAGATTTTTTTCTTCATATGAAGTGGAAAGCTACTGTTTTCTACCCTAATAGGGCACTTCTGAATGATAAGATGAAATGTGGACTGGTTTGCAGCAGAGTAGTGAAATCAATTTATCAGCAGCCATAGGCTCAAGGCAGACGCTGAGAAGGACAGAGGGATGGCTCCTGGCTGCAAAGTTATGAGCACACCTTAGGTGCGAAGACAGAGGGGGTGACTGAAACCCAAGGTTATGGAAGTCTGGTGATGATTGTATGTCTCCCACTTTTCACATCAAAGAACTTCCAGAGTCATTTGGTGCCATAACAGAGACCAAGTACTGCCTGTGTATCTGATCTAATATGCTGACTCTTGTGTCCTTGTATTTCTCATGAAATATTTGATGAAGGGTATGTGGAGATAAATAAAAGCAAATAGTCTTTTTTCTTATAGGTACTAACCAACCTAATAAAACCCCAGATAACTGAATAAAAATCACTTCACTCTGTGACCGGTACAGCTCTGACTTAGAACTGTGAAGTGAATTATGTTCAAAATTGAGTCCTTCAGGGTTACCAGCTACCATATGAAACCCATTTACATGAGTCCCCATAATCCAGGACATGAGAAACCACAAAAGTCTGAAAGAAATATCCAGCCAGCAGAGATAATCCATAACTGTATAGTGCAAAGCAAAGCTCTACTAAGTTCCGTTCCCTCTCCTTCACACGTGGTTTAGATATTCACTGCTCCGTGTTCCTGTGATGTAAGATTCTGTTATTGTTACGAGAGAAACCTGTAATATGCTGACCCTACGAAAAGCACTAAACTCAATTAAAAACATGACCTTTACAGACACACAAAGTCAAGGTTCTCATGGATATCTGTGTAATGAGAGCAAACTGGGAAGAACTGAGCAGCTGTAAGTCTATTTGTCTCAAACTTCTCCACATCTATTTCAGTCCTATAAAAGAGCTTACTACTCCATAAAGAATGGTTTTCCTTGAGACGGTTGGCTTTGGTTGTGTGTCTGCAGCAATATGTGTGTACCTGGGAGGCAGGCGGGTTGACAGAAAGACCATGGGATGCTGTATATACAAACCAACCTGACAGCAGCTGTCACATACCTCTTTAAGGGAAGTCTCTGAAACTAATGTTTTCTCTTACCTGTCCTACATTTCACTTATTTTAATAAGCTGGTAATAAACTTGCGCATAGAGCATGTTCTATGCAATTCTAGAATTAAAACCATACGAAGAACTGAAAAGTATTACTAGAAATGGAACGAGCGCCTCCAATTTCCAAGGCAAGAGCTGCTGTGCTGAGCTCCCTCCCCACGGAGCCCTCTTATTTGGTCAGCTGGATTGCCATTACTTAAAATCTCCTAAGTCTCTGCTGTAGCTTCTTCCTTCCTCCTTCCCCAAACTGCTTATGCTGCCACTCAGCACAGGTACAGTTGGCAAAATCCCCCCAGCTCCCAGCTTGAGGGCATCCTTTTACCGTTTTCTGAAAACTTACTGCTCTTTGTCAAGAAGAGATGATCCTGGCTCAATCTATCCAGACTGATAGGCAAGGAAAACGGGCTGTGACCAACTAGGGGTAAGAGATTCATCACAGGTACAACTCCTCAAAAGAAGGGTCTTATCAAAAATGCTGCTCTCAAAGATAGAACGGCATTATTTTCACATCACAAATGGGGTGGGGAGAGAGGAAAGCGAGAGAGAGAGAGAGGGAGAGAGGGAGAGAGAAAATAATAATTAACAACCATTGTCCTAATAGGAGTTTCTACCATTTCTACTTAAACTCTGTTTTATTCCAGAAAATATTCACCTTTTGAAAAAAAAAGCCACATAAAAGAATTGCACTTTGTTTGAAGAGAAAACCAGGAGGACTGAACCAGGATTATAGGTTTTTAAAAAGTTACTCTTACCCTTGATTTGATGTACAATGAATAATGTGTGTAAGGGTACTAATCACCAACGAAATGTGAAGTAGGTTTTAACATAACTTGAAAGTCATTAACTGTGTAAATACAGGCAGTCCCAGAGTTACAAATATCTGACCTACATACAACTTGCACTTAAGAATGAAGGAAATTATAGTAAGTCCCCGAGTTACAAACAGCCGACTGAAGTATGGCTCGAACTTACAAATAGAGGTTCTTATAGATAATAGATGAGAGAATCTGTTCCAGCGTATATACAAATTCAACCTAAAAACAAAGCTACAGAACCAATCTTGTTTATAACCCGGGGACTGCCAGTATCAATGGAAAGAAAGAAAGTAGTATATATACCGTAACATAGGCCAGAGATTTTGATTCCTAGAAATATTAAAAGTATTGTAGGAAGAGTTAGGGTTAGGGTTAGGGTAAACAAGTATTTGGGGGGACAATCCAGAGACCTCCTTTCCTCTACTGCCATTAGGGTTACAGAGAAGTAAAAGTGATTTAGAGAAGGCCAGTTGTGACTTTGCCTCGGGTTATTAAGGTATAATAAAAGACATGATTAAAAGTTATAAAAGGATAATAAAGGAAAAGAAACAGAAAAGAAAATAGTGTTTTGTGAAGTGCTTGTAAAAGGGATGGTGGAGGGGGAATCTGACACAAAAATAGCAGCACTTTGGGGAGGGAGGGAGGGAGGGTTATATTTTGAACAAGATTATACTCTCTCAGGAAGCCAATATCATTTCAGCGCAATCAGTGCATCACTAATGCATAAAATCTAACTTTATGAGATGCAGCAAAGCAGAGGGGCGAGTTGCCTTTGAATGATTACTCTGAGAGTCTAATCAAAGACATTCTCCCACGTTATCAAACGCAGATGTGCAAACCAAGGAGACGCTTTCTTATTGAGAAAGATTGGCAATAAGATTGAGTACCTGGAATTGAATTCATCTCCTCATCACACCAAATCCTACGTATACCTGGGAGGCTCTTCAAAGTCTACACAACAGAATAATGTTCAACACATGTTCGCCTGTGATGTGCTTTTAACCTAAACCCAAATCTTTATAAGCCAATCCAGAAAGCCAGGTCTTTCTGATATAGTAGAGGCATACAAAGACTACTGATCTAACTAAAGAAACATTCAGATTTGGGGAGAGAGATGAAGAGGAGCCAACTGAACTACCACAAATCAGAGGCCTATCTCAGCCAAAACCATTGGCTACTTGGTGTTGGCTTGGAGACTTTGGGGGCATGTTTATTGTGTGTTTACACTCAGCGTAAAAGAACTCAAGTCTGCACTCCATCAAGTGATATAATCAAATAAAATACCCTGGAACACAATATCTCTTTCCCTTCCCCCTCTTTTTTCTTAAAAAAAAAAAAAAAGAGAGAAATGGAAAATGATACGTTTCCCTCCTTTTTTGCCTAAACTATTTCCTTCATAACATTTTATCTTACGATTGGAAAGATATCAGGTATCTTTGTGCTACCTACTTATTAATTAAATCTCAGTTTTCATTTTAAAGTTTAATTATGTGCAGTTCTCATCTCTTGAAAATGTTAATGGAAGAAACTCTTAAATACAAATGCATAATTAAAAGTCACATATTTCCTTTTTTAATTTTTAAGTTTAGTTTAAGAAATTCTGTTGTAGTGATGGTTGGGTGATGTGGGGAAGTGAATTTCCCTCTGCTATTTATTCCTTTTGAAAAAAATTATTGAAGCAAAAAGAAACAACAAATTGGACACTAGTTAAAATCTTACCATGACAAACTGATTCCACACCAGTAGAACTGAGGCAGGCTAAGTAGAGTCCAAGGGACGTTACATAAAAAGCCTAGTTAGGGTATTTTTTCTCTCTTTTTATGGGTTCTGCCTTCAAGATTTAGTTGTAGCATCTATGATACATTTTGCATTTCCCATACAAACAGTCAAGTAACAGAGTAAAAGAGTAACACTAAAGAGATTACCAATTTTTCTCTTATTTCCTGCAGATCCTTTCCAGATATCTTTTTCTATCTTTCTGCTCCAAAGTGCAGACATCATTATTAACAAAGGGCAGAATACAAGGATGTGCAGGAGAGGCCAGTTGTTCAGGAAATAGCTGTCATTTAGAAAATGACACAATAAACACATTATGAGCTTTGATGCAGCGGGTAATGAGCCGGTATATATACAATATCAATGCTAAGATTATGCTCTGTTTCCATACGTATTCTTTCTTATTGTACCTGAATCTCCTTTTTCAAGTTGTTTTGATTTCCCCAGAATCCAAGTCATTTTGTAGCACCACCTAAGAATATTTTTTTTATGATTATTGTCCTTTGCTTTCACTATTTTGTATCTATTCCACTCTAAAATAGAAATGTTCCTTATCTAACTGCTTTAACCAATCAATTAAATGATACAATTCAAAGGCAAGATTCAGTATTATGAGAACTAAAGAGAATGCATGTGTCTTGAAACCAGGGATTCTTCTGCCAGATTAAAATTCCCAATCTACTCTCTCCATTATTTTTAGAATGCTAGAAGCTAACCATTTTCAAAGTGACAAATGCCATCGTTTTGTGTAATGAATGGAGAACTGATATTTCAGGCAACCCTTGCCTGCGTGTGGGTCTTTGATCAACTTCCTGTCACATCCTGTTCATATTTAGTGAAGGCCAATGTTCAAGTGAGTCTCTTTCCTACCCTGCTCTGTTCTCTTTCCTGCCCCACCTGGTCTTGTACATTTTTGTCCTGCTCCTTCAACACTTGCAAGTTTCTTCAAAGCATTGAGAGCGTCATCTCTCCTGCGACTGAGCCACTGCTACAGGATGGATTTTTCATGTGTTGGTGAGACACTGAGAGTAAGGGACAAGAATGTCAAAACCATCTCTAATCATAGTTCGGCAGTAAGAAAAATGTTCTACACACAAGGGATGAAGACACACAGCTTGTATTTGCCTTCAAGAAAGAACTTGCCGCCCAGCTGCCAGGACTGCAGATGTACTGACAGCTTCTAGCTGCTATGACACTCTGCCCTGGGATCCTCCTCAGCTTCTGACTTGAGGCCACTCTCTTCCCAGGCATCCCCAGGTAGTAACTGAGCACAGTGGGCAGACTAGAGCCTGCTAGTCTGAAGAAGAAGAGAGTGGCCTCAAGTCAGAACCCGAGGAGGATCCCAGCGGCAGAGAGTGTGCAGCGTGGGGCTCCTGTAACAGGCGAGCTTTGCTCTGGAACTCCCATTGAATTGGCTGTGACTTTGCTGATTTGCCCTCTGGCTGTATGTTCTCCCCTGCCAACCCTGCTTTCTTCCCTTTTAATCTCCCCAGGTGGTGCTTCCTCAATCTGCGCTACCACTTCCTGGAGGACCTGACTGTGAACTCTGATTACTGTCACCCATCTCTGAAAAGCTTCCTCTGCTTAAAAATACTTCCTAAATCACAGGAACGGGCTAGGTTGAAAATACAGAAAAAAACTCCATAGCTGACCACCTCTCTACATTGACCACGTCATTACGTTGACCTCATTTTCATAGACCGGACGTGCACCACATGGATGCATCAGTGCAGTAGACCTAGTTCCTTATGTGGACCCTCCGATGTTGGCTTGTTTGTTACCATCTCCCGGAGGTCAACTTATAGAGATTTACTGCATCAGAGACAAATTACTCACATGTTAGTTTGTTTGCCAGGACTTCAAATGAAATGGAAAACTTGCAGTTTGTTTCTCAGATCATGCTAAATTTGACAAAAATAACTTTCATTAATCCTACCATTTTCATGCTGCTTGTACAAAGGGCTCTGAAGTAAAAATGCTCTTACGGTTCTTCCCGATGCACTTCCCTCCTCTATCGTGGTAGTATTTTCTGGCGCTTGCTCTCCCAATATTACATCATAACTTCTTATTTCAGATTACTTGGAATTTGCATTTCCAAGACTACTGAACAGCATAAATTTTTACATCCTGAGTGTTCTTATACAGGTTAGCTTAACCATGTTTACTTATGAATAAAGTACTTAATTATACTTAATTCAGGCAAACAACTGCTTAACTTCAAGTAGTTAATTTACTCAAAGCTTTTTTTTTTTTTTTCTTAAACCATCATTTTCAATGGCTCACAGGTAATCTTAAATTGGGCACTTACTAGCATTGATAGAGATTGGCCATGGAGGCTATATAATTTCATTTTTGAACCAATGATTTGGATGACAAAATAGCATCATTATAAAGTGTGATAATTACAACAATTTGAAGAAAGGTAACCGGCACCTTTGACAGCAGTAGGAAAATTAAAACCTACTTTGACCAATTTGGAAAAGCGTTTTTGAATGAGGAATGTGAAATTTAATGGAAATAAGTGGAAGTGGAAGGCAATGCACTTAAGGAAGACAACCCAAGTGCATAAACACAAGATGAAAATGCATTCGCTGTGTTCGACCACAGCAGAAAAATGCACAGGAGTCACAGAAGTCCACCCACAGAGCATTAGCCATCAGGATAATGGTGCTGTTTTAAAACGAAGCAGGAAGCCAACACGCAGGGACTGAAGTAAAGTGGGTGAGAGCTGAGGAGTAATCAACAGATAGTCGTTCCTCATTGATCAGGCCCTCACTGTATGGGCAGAGAGAACATGTGGAGACGACCACGGGGGTGTGGAAAATGAAGTAATCTAAAGAATATCTGCAGGGCGACAGAGTTTATAAAACTTCTTATAAAGGGTGGCCATACAAAGGATGGTCTTTGCGCTCAGAATAGAGCTAACAAAAGCTTGATTTTAGGCAGGATATTTAAATGCTTTAGCAGCCAGGAAGGTTACAATAAGCTGGGGAAAACACAAACTTCTCTTCCAATCTCTTTTATTGTCCTGGAACATTGGATGGAGGCATGAACACAGAATGATTAACCTTTTTTACCAACTCTGGCAAAAGTAACATGATTGAGTAATCACAATGCTCAGTAACACCTGGGTTGCAGCTGCAGGGAGACGGTGGGGCGAGGTAGAGACTGTGGTAAGCTGGGGAGCACGTGCTTCAGCTAAAGGGCAAGTCATGTTGCTGGGGATGGCTCCACAGGGGCCAGGGTCTAATTTTCTAGAAAGAGCAAGAAATGTGTATTTATGTCAAACTTTTAATCTAAGAAAAATTATTTTTAATTTTGAAAAATAATGATTCCATCGAAATAGCTCATCATGGATATCGTTCACAATTTTAAAAGCTGTAATGTTCTAAACACATTATCTCTCCAGCCCACTCTAAGAACTGCTCCCTTGAGGCACCATGTTGAAATCTTTTAGCTGATACTCATGTTTACAGAAAATGGGCTTATAATGCCATTTGTTTTCTTTTTCTTTTTCTTTTTTTAGACAGAGCTTCAAGCTGTCACCCTGGGTAGAATGCCGTGGCATCACAGCTCACAGCAACCTCCAACTCCTGGGCTCAGGTGATTCTCCTGCCTCCGCCTCCCAAATAGCTGGGACTACAGGCACCTACCTCAATGCCCAGCTATTTTTTGGTTGCAACCATCATTGTTGTTTGGCGGCCTGGGCTGGATTTGTACTCACCCACTCAGGTGTATGTGGCTGGTGCCTTAGCCACTTGAGCCACAGGCGCTGAGCCTTCTGATGCCATTTCTTAATAAACTTTAATCACTAGTATTCTTCTGTTGTGGAAGGTAAAGCTGTAGCTATTTGAGGCAGGGCTCAGTGGCTCATTTCTAGCACCCTAGGAAGCCGAGGCCAGATGATCACTTGAGCTCAGGAGTTAGAGACCAGCCTAAGCAACAGTTAGACACATTTCTACTAAAAATAGAAAAATTAGCCAGGCAGTGTGGTGGACACCTGTAGTCGCAGCTACTTGGGAGGCTGAGGTAGGAGGATTACTTGAGCCCAGGGGTTTGAGGTTGCTGTCAGCCATGATGATGCCATGGCACTCTACACTGGGCAACAGAGTAAGACCGTCTCAAAAGAAGAAAAGAAAAACAACATACAGCATCTGATGTTTCTCGCCCTCTTATATATTTTCATACTCATAATACAGTTCTGGCACAATTACTGCCTAACTTACAGTCAGTCATCCCTCAGCATAAGTGGGGGATTAGCTCCAGGGCCACTGGCAGATACCAAAATCCAAGCATGTTCAAATCCTACAGGCAATTCTGTGGAATTCAGGGATATAAAAAGTCAATCCTTCTATACAAGGTTCACATCTTGCAAATAATTTTGATCTGTGCTTGGTTGCCCATGCTGAATGTTTCTACATGGGGGGATGGCTGTATTTATTTAAAAAAAAATCCGTGTATTAGTACACTGGTCCCCAACCTTTTTGGTCCCAAAGGACCAGTTCCATAAAGGACACTTTTTCTGTGTTTTTTTGCTATGAGTCTGCAAGCAATTGATTTATGATGGTCTCTGTGCACTCACACCTCTCTGCTAATGATGCTGTGTATTTGTAGCCACAGATCATCAGGCATTAGATTTTCACGGGGAGCATGCAACCATGATCCCTCATGCGCAGAGTTTACAGTGGAGTTCATGCTCCTACTTCATATGAGAATCTAATGCTGACCTGACGGGAGGCGGAGCCTAGGTACTTATGTGACCAACAGGAAGTGGCTGTAAACACAGAAGAAGCCTTTCTTGTTTCCTGCTGCTCACCTCTTGCTGTGCTGTGCGGTCTGGTTCCTAACAGGCCACAGACTGATACTGGTCCACAGCCCAGGGGTTGGGGATCACGGGATTAGTGGACCCAGGCAATTCAAACCTGTGTTATTCAAGGGTCAACTGTAATATTGAATTTGATGCTTATACTATTACTATTGAGTAAACATTGCTCGGTGCTGAGACAACGAGTATACTAATGATCATTTTTCTCTCTTGTTCATTTTCCCTCCTGGAATCAAATATTGCCTCTTTCTAAAGCTTGCACAGTTCTCAGACATATTGTCACTAATTCTTCCTGGTCACTCTAATACTACTATTACATCCAAAAATTTGTCAGTTCTACACTTTCTGTGAGGCTATCCCCCCACGTCTCTGCCCTTCTTTCTCTGTCCCTCCAAAGACTTGCTCCTGAGCCTCGGTACTCTGCTGTCAGGCCAGGCTTTCTGTCCTTCCTGCAGTTGCCAGGATTCCCTTTGCACTCTCCTGGTTGGGTCCTTGCTTTCTGGACTGCCATCTTCCACTCTCTTGATTACACTCCTTTCTCTGGTGCAGCACATCCTCTAGTAAGTCCTGGAAATGGAAGCCTGAGAAACATTTTCATTCTTTGTGTGGGATAATGTTTTTAGCCTACCCTCATATTTGACTGATATTTGGCCAAATAAAGCATTTTA
Source organism: Arctocebus calabarensis (assembly GCA_963573935.1). NCBI lineage: Eukaryota > Metazoa > Chordata > Mammalia > Primates > Lorisidae > Arctocebus > Arctocebus calabarensis. The sequence continues at coordinate 15,103 of CAUYON010159828.1, read as the reverse complement.
AGCCGAAGATCACTTCTACATGATTTGAAGGCATTTGACGATTGGCTTCTACTTTCTACTCTTTTTGAGAAGTCCACTCCCATTTTTCTTCCTGATCACCCTTTCTATGCAACCCATTTTTTGTTTTTTCCTCTCTAGAAATTTTAGGGATTTTTTTCTTTGTTGTTGGTGGTTGTAAAAATATATGGTTTAATTGTGCTGGGCACCCTCTCTCCTACTCCCTTTTCCCTGTTCCCTCTTTTTGAGACTTCTAAGCCGTTAAAGGCTGGACATCATGGCATGATCCACTAATAACCTTCACTCTTCTCTATGATGGTCCACAATTTGGCTTTTTGTTCCACTTTCTAGGATAGTTCCTCAACTTTATTTTTTAATCCTACTATCAAATTTTCTTAGTAATCTTTTTTGTTGATGTTGTTATTTTTTCTTTTGTTTTAAAGATAAAGTCTCACTCTGTCCCCTGGGTAGAGTGACCTGGCTCATCGTAGCTTGCAGTAACCTCAAACTTCTGGGCTCAAATGATCCTCCTGCCTCTGCAGTAGCTGGGACTACAGGCACCCACCACAAGCCTGGCTAATTTTTTCTATTTTTATTAGAGACCGGATGTCTCTCTTACTCAGGCTGGTCTCGAATTTCTGAGCACAAGCAATCCACCTGCCTCGGCCTTCCAGAATGCTGGGATTACAGGCATGAGCCACCATGCCCAGCCTAATAATCTTGATTGTTATTTTATTATAGCATCTAGTTCTTATTTTAAAGATCAAATATTTTTCTAATAATATCATAATTATTTGATGACTTCTTTAACCTTGCACATTGTCTCTACTTCTTAATTTCAGCTATCTTTTCTTTTTTTTTTTATAATTTTATTGAATCATAATTCTGTACATTGGTGCAATCATAGGGCACGATTCATATACATTCAGAAATGTTTTGATCGTACTGTTACAGATAGCCTTCATGGCATTTTCTTGAACTGCTATCTTTTCTTATTTTAGCCTATTTTCATGGGATAGGACTCCCACCAGTATCTGGTGATTCATGGTTATTTTTGAATATGTGTCACTAAAAGGCTAATTAGGCTTTCTATGGACATGGATGGATCTTGTTAATTAACAAGCTTCACTGGAGCATAAGTGGGTGGTGAGCCAGGAGTATTGCTGAATATTCTCCTGCTATTCATATCTGTACTCTTTTGTATACCTCTGTTGAGTTTTTCCAGAAAACAATTCTCTGAAGGGAATATACAGGGGTTAGAAATCCCAAAGTTTCATGTGATTTTATGGTTTCAGTACAACCCTACTTTCTGTTGTGCTCACCTTCTTTGGACCTAGAGGCTTTCCTCTTCAGGCTTCTGAGCAAATGGAAGGAGCATTTGCCACTTGGCAGTGGGTAAGAAAAGGTATCACCTTTTTCTCCTACACAAACAAAACCTTTGCTTTTGCTAGCTCTTATTGGGGGTTTTCAAAAATATACAAAAAATTATTCTTTTTGAATGTGAACATCAAAAGTTCAATGCTATAAAGGGGAGGAAGAGTTAAAGACTAAAATTCCTTGTTACTCAACCTTTGGATATGAACTTTTGAAACATAGTTCCTGAATTTAGAGCATTTTCTTTATGTCTGTTCTTTGGCATTCTGCCCCCACTGTGCCCATATAATATTGCATGTAGTTCAGCATAAATGAAGGCAAAGTTTTCAAATTAATACCCAAATGCTACTGGGAAAGACCATGATGCCAACACTGCAGAGATAGGACTGGTGGCTCCTAGGACTTGGCACTGGCCGAGAATTAGCAATGCTGTTTTGTCAGCTGGGGCACTGAAGAGTCCCTTCATCACTTGTTAAGAAAGCCCACAGAGCTTGAAGTCAGCCATGCAAAAGCAAGGGCAAGGGCAAGCTGGAACAAGTGAGGTTCGCCGGAGTTCTCTGTCCATGGTGAGACCAAGGGCCAATGTGCTAAGAATGTTACCTAGGACAGTGTTTTTGACCTTTTTTATCTCGTGGCACACTTGAACATATAGTTAAACTTCTGTGGCACACATAAATTATGTTGATCAAAAATAAAAAAGAGTGAAAAAAAGAATATATTTACTATGCTTTGAACTGCTTTTGAACATAATGAAATTAATAATCTTTAAAGATGTTCATGACTCACCTAAGACCCACTGGCTGAAAATCACTGGTCTTGAGTTGCTCACTGCCTATCCAGCACTGGAAGGCTGAAACGTGGAAGTTACTTCACTGACCATTATCCTCCTCTCTCCACTGTCAGACCTGTCGCCTCTATCTTCAGGGCATCACGAGTGGGTTCTTATTTAGTATGCGTTCGTGTGTCTCATTTATTCCATATCACCGTGCCCCTGTGTCTGTTTCCTCTGACAGTTCCAAGCCTTTCAGTCTCTCTGGTCTTCTGTGTTATAACACAAAATGAAAACCAAAGAACACATTTCCCATCTTTAAAGCTCAGATTTCTCACCATCTCCCAGGATAAAAAAATATACTAGGCCCAGCGGCAATACCATTAAAAGATCAAACACCATGTATCTGTTGGAAGCTCTAATTTCTTAAGTGTTCTTCCCTAACCCCCTACCACTTTTCCGCTGTCACAAAGAAAATAGCCTCCTTGCTGTTGGCTGTGCTCTTCCCCTACTTGAAAGAGAAGAAAAGAAAAAAACAGTTCACGGCTGGCAACTTCAATTTCCTTTTTCTTCCATGTACATAGTATATTAAAACATCCTGTATTATATGGGGCCAGAGCAGGTGGGGAGTAGGGTCAAGCCAGGGGGTGAGGGTGGGGGGGACGCGTTTAAGGAGGGAAAGAGAAGATGCAGGGGTAGTAAAGCAGGCAGGGGCCACGGGGACAGAAAAGAAAACACGTGGAGGAGGCTTAGACATAAGCTTGCTGTTCTCCACAGCTAGGAGCCGGGCCAGGGCGGCTGAACGGGGCTTTTATAAGAAATGTGTCAGATGCCTTGGAGTTACTATTTAATTTTACAGATGGTCAGAGAAAGTGCTTATATTACTTGCCTAACGTTACCACCGAAGGCTGATTAATACAAGATGTCCTAACACGGAACCTGTGCGTAAGGCAGCAGAGACAATTGAAGGAGAGAATACAAGTGTCCCTGTAGGACTCCAAGTTACGTTTTTGAAGCAATGACAGCAAACCATGTCTGAAGGCAAATTGGTTAGAATAAATCACGTCAGAACCATGCAGCACAGAATCTAAACAGCTCCCTAACTCCACTCGAAGGCCGGCTTTCTAAGAGTCACACCGTTTTTATCCCCTTCATGCTTGGAGTGAATGTTATTGGCTATCAGCAGAAAGCTGGGGAAGGTGCCAGAGATAAGACCGAGCATGAAGCTGATTCACTGAGGGCAATTAGGAGAGATTGGATGGGAAAGCCTTCCCGGGGGTGGGGTGTGGAGAGGGAGCGTCATCCACTCGGTCATTTGGCATTGCTTTCATTAGAAACTGAATTAACAGAGAGGACCACAATGACCCCAGTCATAATGAGGATGTTTATTATAAATAGGCTTGAGAAATACAAGATTGAGCGTTGAAGAAAAGGCTGATAGAAATGAATTTGGGGAGTTTCCCTCCTAATGAAAAGCCAGATAAAGGAAAAGAGATTTAGTCATTTTGTGTTGCCAAATGGGTAAAAGCTTTTGAGGACAAAGTAATAATATAGATATCGCCTGGGTAACAGACAAAAGAGATTCCAGCAAAGATTGTGGAAAGCCATTTTCTGTTAAATGAATCTCGTCTTCTCACTGACTTACATTATAAAACCAGAGATGCATGGGAATGAGGAAAAATGTTGCCACCTGGATAGAATAAGGTTCAAAGAGCAGAGAAGCTCAGGTAAAATAACATATTTCAGGAAACAGGTGTAGGTCAAAAATATTTCTGATAGCAAATCTTAAAATATTACCAAAAATTATCAGGTACAATGAAAAGAATTCACAAAATCACATACTGATAATAAAATCAGAGAATGTGCTCTGAGATTCTCTGGTAATACAGCTGGACGTTACTTACTTTATATTGTTCCCGTTTGGGGGGTCCTGTAAGTCACCAAAGTTTTGGTCATTTGTCTAAGCCTCTCACCAGCCTTAGAGCAGGCAAAGAGTTTTAACTTCATATCAAGGTAATTTTAAAATAAAGATGAGAGGTCTCCATTTTATCTCAACTTGTACGTGCTTCAGGTGAGTCTGGTTGGTCGCTGAGATACTTTGAAGGTGTTAACGCCTGTACAGCTGTGTTAGTCTAGTATAAAGACCTCTTTTTCCCTTCCTCAGTGACCTTCTGGATGAACTACTTACAGGTCCTCAGAACTACTTAATTTCATGGAAAAATTAAATTTTAGGGGTGCAATTTTATTTTGTTTTGTTCATTTATGTCTCCCTAATGCCTAGCGGAATGCCTGCATATCAAAGGCAATCACTAAATATTAATTGACTCTACTAATGAATTCAGTCTCCCCACTCATCTACTCTTTCTTTCCTTTGTCATACACAAAAATAAAACAAAATGTTAGACACTGTGTGGGAAGCTAGGGGTACAACAGTCAGTGAATACAATAGACACAGTCCTATGCCCAGACGGAACAAAGAATAATTTTTACATGACAGAAACAGTCATGTGCAACAGCATTTTGGTCAATGGGGAACACACATATGAGAGAGGCCCCATAAGATAAGAGCACCCTATTTTTTTTACTGTTATTTTCTATTTTTGTTTTTCTTCTTTTATTTTTAGTCGATATATAATAATTATACATTTTTATGGGATACAGAGTGACATTTTGATATGCATATATGATGTATAATAATCAAATCAGAGTAATTAACATATCCATCATTTCAAACATTTATCATTTCTTTGTAGTTTGAATATTCAAAATCCTGTGTTCTAGCTTTTTGAAAATGTTCAATAAATTACACTTGAACACATTCACTCTATAGAGCAGGAGAATACCAGCACCCATTCCTTCCAGCTAGCTGCAACTCCATATCCGTTAACCACGCTTTTCCATCCTCCTCTTCTCCCTACCCTTCCCAGGCTCCAATACCCACACCTCTGCTCTCTCCTGTGTGAGCTCGATCTTTTTTTTTGAGCTCCTATGAGTAAGAACATGAAGTATTTATCTTTCTGTGCTTGACTTAATGCACTTAGCACAATGTCCCCCAGGTTCATCCATGTTGCTATGAATGACAGGACTTTATTCTTTTTTATGGCTAATCAGTAGTCTTTTGTGTATATATACAGCATATTTTCTTTATTTATATATGAATGGATATTTGGGCTGAGTCCACATCTTAGCTATTGTGACTAGCACTGCAGTAAACATGGGGGTGCAGAGATCACTTAGAGACACTGATTTCCTTTTTTGTATAATTATGTAGTAGTGATATTGCTGTATATAGTATGATATTCCTATCTTTAGTTTTTTGGAAACTACCATACTATTTTCCGCAATAGCTGTGCTGGTTTACATTTCCATCGACAGTGTCTAAGAGCGCCCATTCTCCACGTTCTTGCCAGCACCACACGTCTGTCATTAGACCACAGGATAGTGACAAAGTGCTTGGAGAGCGTTCAGCAGAAGGGTTGACCACAATCAGTGGTTTTCCACTTTCTACTGGAAAGCCTCCAACAATACAAACTGTCCACTCAGGGGGAAAGAGGATCCGCTTTAGAACCCATGCCACTGTTCCAAGGTTGAACTTTACAGTTAGCAGAAACACATTTTCCTGTTTATTTTCTATTAATCACTTTTACTCTGTCTCCTACTCACCCCTCTTGTAAGGACGCCCCTTGGAACACTTCAGCATAGCTTTCTTTCATGGCGCCTCATTTTCTTTTCTCCAGATCAAATGGCTTCCAGTTTCTTCTACGAAATCGGCTTGAGCTGCTCCTGCATCTCAGGCTGTGTCCCTGACACATACTCTTATAATTTTTAGTGCCCACGGCTGAACAAAGTGAGCAGGACAATAATTCAATTGTCATCTCCTTCTGGACATTGCGTGACCCTTAACTCAGGCTATGGTCAGGTAATTTTCTTGGCAGACATTCCACACCATTGATTAAAATTAGGCTTACATTTAACCAAACCAACGTCTCTCAAACTTCAAACTGCATGTGAACCACTGGGAGAACTGCCTAAAACCAGTCATCAAATTCTAATTTAATAAGCCCAAGGTGGGTTCTGAAATGATTTCTAATATGCCTTCAGCCAGTGGTCCCCAGAACATACTCCCAGCCTCATAGAAGTAAACCACCTGAGGCCAAACCACCACAACCTCTACCTGAGTCACATCAATTATTTTTGTGAACCCTACTGATCCACTAAAATTGTCCTTTTTAGAATTAATTCATAGTTTCATACTTTTGAATTTTGATTCAATAATTTTTCACTGTAATCTATTCCTCCTAGTTTTGTGTTGATGACTTTACTACCTCAAAAAACATTATTTTCCTCAGTGGTGAAAAAGACTGATATTAGGCATAAGATACTTCTTAGATGATGAACTAAGCTTAGAAGTGAAAATCATCTATACAAATTTGTGACTATTGTGTCAAGAAATGCTTCCGGTTCGATTATTTCAGTGAAGCAATTTGAAGCAAAATGGTGTTTGTTCAATAAAGTTCAAGTTAATTTTATAAATTTTACATGTTACTAGAAGCTCCCAGAAATGCCTGTCTAGAGTAATATTAGTTCAATTTTATTCCGCTCTGCCCCCCAATCGCCGGACTCTTCCCAGACTTACTTTCCTGTTCCATGTGTTGTGTGGTTGCTCCCTTATGCGGTACCTGAGATAAGGAGAGGTCTACGGTGGGCTCAGCCCTAAAGCACCACCACCTGGACTCTGGGCCAAAAAGCTGTCCGGAAACTCTCCGCAGCTCAACAAAGATCAGTTACTTAGAAGTTAGGTCTGTAGCATCCTTGTCCTGCTTGAGTAGGTTTTCTCATAGCTACTCCTTATCCGAGACAAATTCCTTGGCAAACTATTATATGATTATATGTCCTCTCAGAATTCTTGGGAATTGAGAAGGAGTAATTAGTAGGAACCGATTAGGTACATGGTAACACTGAGACACAAAATTGTGAAATGGATTATCCAGAGTAGATTGCTTAATCCCAGGAAAGGTCAAAGCTAGTTAAATTATGACATGAGAAGCTGAGAAGTTACCTCACATTATCATGGATATTGCCATAACTAGATAGGACACGAATAAATTTATGTTTTCCCATGGTAATATTCTCTATGTAACTGGAGGTTAACAATTTAATTGGGAATGAGAGTGATGTAAAAGAATGGGAGAAGATAACAACATAGAAACAAACAAACAAACAAATAAACAAAAAGTGAGTTAAAACATCTACATTGAGAGGAAAGTTTGGATTTAAGACTCAGACAGTAAGAGTGTAGCAGACCCTTCTTTACTACGTTTGGGTGAAACTCCTCACAAAGCCCTTTGTTTCTTGAAGGAAAAAGTAGAACACAGATGTGATACTTATAAATGAACTGGAATGTCATAAACTGGCTATTTTTGACATAGGCACTCATTAACCTCATTTTCAAAAAGAAAGTTAGTTATGATTATGTATTACTTAAACACCAGTAGAGAAAATAGCTTGAAATATTAGAGCATTTCCAAGTGATCACTCTGAAAAAAAAGAGAGAGGGAATGAAATTTTTAATGTATAAACCAAAAGGAGCTTAAAGTAGTATCAGTCCTCCTAACAAAGTAGCCTCTTTTTAGTGACAACAACCAAAAAGTCAAAAAGCATAGAGTTAATCAACTGCAGCATTTCAACTTTAACAAAACTCTGCCTAATAAATGACTTACAGACAACAGAAACATTAACTGTTGCCAAATCATTTTTCCAAGTGCATGGGCTTCCTATCAAATAGAATTATTCAAGTGGAATTAAGAAAATATCTAGGAAGCTGTGTTCCCGATATATCTGCATACATTCACACATACACAAAGGATGCAAGTCTACCAAAGTGGGAAGCATGATCAACATTCCCAAATTATTACTGCTTATTAGTGTCAAGAAGCCTCAAATCACAAAGACAGATTTAAATAGTTACGACTTCACAAACTGCATTGCTGAAAGGTGTCACTGGTGTTTTCACTGTGAGCCAGTATTTGGTTGAACTTCTTTTAAATTTAGAATTATCTGTACAGGTTATTCAATTAGGAAACCACTATCCTAGGAAAAGGGTAAAGCAGTCACAATGGAGCTAAGGAAGACTTTTTAAAAAATGACATTGGTTAGGTTAAATTAGAAAAGGTTAGGTTAGGTTAATTTTTTATGGTGGGCAGACAAGAAAAAATGTTCTAGAAAAGAGACATGTAAAATGTAAAAGCAGTGCTTACGATACTGAGAAAATGGCTCACAATGGCAGGCTGAACTCAGCCCCAATTTTGCATCCAGCCTTAAATTCCTCTAAGTGGTCACTTTTCTTCACCTAACTAAGAGATTTGGGATCCTCACACCTTTGCTATTCTCTTCTTAATAATTCCTATGCTCTGTAACATAATCACTTGCTTATTATTAACTTTTTCCATCAGGAAGTAAGTTTAGTAGAACAAGGACCATGGCTCATTAATTAATATATCCAAGGAAATATTATTCCCAGTAAGTAATAGGTACTTAGCAAATGTTTAGGGAATGAATGAATGCTTCCCAAGTTCACCAGGCTGCGGAAGTCAGTGATTAGACCTGACCATCTCTTACATAGGAGCTAAATGTTGGTAATTGTACCTGAAGTTATGAATTCAAGTGGATTAAAGATAGGCATAAAGAAGAAATAAAGAGAGAGGGAAAGAGGAAGAAACTCAAGCAAAGTTGCATAAATGTTGCATTTTGGGAAATAAGATCACTTTTTCTAGGTCCAATGTGATGTTGATAATTAGAAATAGAATTTCTCACTTTTGAGTATAGGATTTCTACAGTCTTAAGGCAAAAGGCTCACCCAAATAACTATATATTGACTTGCAGATGAAAAGTGAATTCGTGGTCAAATGGTATAGTAATCACAACCCAGATTCCACATATATCCCTCCCTATATGAAATTTGTCTAAAATTACTTATGCTGATTCTTAAAGAAATATTCTTAACCAAACCCTTGTCTTTGATTCAGAGTTTAATTCTAAGAGTAGGACAATGTTTAAGAGTCACCATCCTGTTATTTATTGTGCTGACCATATTTTACCTAAATACAGTAATATGTAAGATTCAGAGCCCCAGATATACAGGATTTGGAAGAAAAATCAGGATAACCAAATTTAAGCTAGTTACAAATCTGACCCCTCTGAACATGTTGGTGGAAAAACCAAGTTTAGAACCCTTACCTCCTACCAGTTAGGACCAAAGCTCTTCCTGTCTGCTGACCTCAGGGGGACACACAGGCACCATGAGTTCCAAGGCGTGTAGGACTTGCAGTTATGTTTAATGCTAAACACACACACAGTAAAGAGACTAATAAAATACCTGGAGATTCTAGCATAATCAGTCCCTGGGAGCAGGAACTTTCAGAGAGCATGATGGTAACGTGTGGTGATAAACAAGAGCCAAGATACATAACGGACACTGGGTGTTGGTTCTTGAAACTTCACCATGTCTTAAAGATGGGGCAGGCGTAACTACTTGGAATTGACTTTATTCAGTGGCTGCTAATGCTTATAGTTAGACTGGATCAAAACTACACAGACTGTGAATTCCAAGGGAGGGCCTTATTTATATCTATAATCCCCATGGCATCTAGAATGCCTGGAGTTTGGGAAAGGAGAAGGAAAGGGAGGGAGGGGCATAAATTATAGGCTTGCTCCTCATCTGAAACTTCAGATACTTTTGGCTTTGAAAGGATGGTAAAACAAACGCTTCATCTGTAACTTCAAGATAGAATTCTTTTCTTTTTGATCATGGAGAAATGTATAAAAGCCACATTTGAAGGAGAAACGTGTCAATTATGTTACATCACTAAGCCTGCACATCTGCCCGAGGTCAAAGACGCATGAGGGAAGAATTATGTGATCCAGTGTGTTCTCACTTACACTCTGTCCTTCACTTTGGAGTGATGTAGGGATTAATAGTTTGCAGGATGGAAAATGAATTCAGCCAAGGATAAGCAAATTTTCTCACATCAGAATGTCTCCCTTACGTAAAACACATAAAACAGAGAAAACTCAATGGGCTTTATTGGAGGACCAAATGAAAAAGTCATAGAGAAAGTAACATTGTTAAGACTTCAAAAAGCAGAGGTACTATTCCAACCAGGAAACAGTTCTCTATCTTGGGTTCCTGTTGCTAAACTCAGACACTGGACATTTACAAATACCCTTTCAGATTACATTATTACTCTTGGATGCAATTAGTGTCAGAGAAATCCATGTTTTTTCCACAACATGCCTTTGTTCTTTCCTTTCCTCTGCTCAATTCTGTCACCCTCAAATTGAATTCACCTTAAACATCCAGGTATGTGACCATGTGCTGAGTTTTTGGAAGGGGTAGATGATTCAAATGGATAGGATTATTATTTATTCTAAAGAAAACATAATAAAAATCTACAAAGTAGTTTAAAAAGCTCTTCTCAAAGTTAGCAGTTGGATTCATAGTTTAAAAAACTACACCTGAGTGAGAGTGTGCATGCATGTGCACACATGTGGGTGCACACGTACACACACACACAGTATGAACCGAAGAGATGTCAACACCTTCTCAGAGGTTACAGGTTAGTTCACTGGTTAAAGAAGAATGTGCTGAGTTGAAACTGATCTTTACATAGGTAAATACATATTTCCACAAGAGACCATTCAATCATCCTCCAGTCACTGTTGGCTAAGGGGGTAGGGAAAAGAGGTCTACATTTTGCAGAAGAAAAGGAATTCCTAATAAAGACCATCTGTAACTTGGACTTCCATGCTATCAATTAGGAATACTTAAAAGACATTCCCTCTCACAGATATGTTTCTGCAACTTAATAGAAAAGAGGTGAAATTTCAGTAACAAACCTTTGATGAAATCCTGACATACCTCGAATAACAAAGAAGAAAATAAACCCATCTACATCTTACAGGGAACCGTGGAAAGGTCCAGGAGCCCCTCTTCTTAACGTATGAGGGTCAGTGATGGGAGGAAGAAGGGCATTCAATTTGCTCTTCTTGTTCTGTATCTTCATAGTGGATGGGAAATAATCTAAGACTAGCATTGTCAAGCATTTTTGCTGCAAATTCTTTCCTTTGAGGAAGTTAACAATCAGAAATCTGATTTGGCAAACCAATAAAGGAGGTGACTGCACCCCGACATCCTGCTCCCAGGCTGCCACCCTGGGAAGAAGTCTAGGGTCATTAGGCACCCAGTTTGGAAATTTATGATTTATGGTATGAGCCACACAGATAATTTTTAATTCTTCTATTTGGCACATTAAAAAAGTAAAAGGAAACAGATGGAATTAATTTTTAACAATATATTTTATTTCACACACTATATCAAAATATAATTCCAACATATAATCTATAGAAAATTGTTGAGATACATTACATTCTTTCTCATACTAACTTTTTGAAATCAGAGGTGTATTTCACTCTTCCAGCACACCTTGATTCCGACCTGTCATATTCAGGAGCTCAAAACCACATGTGGTTAGTGGCTGTGGTACTGGACAGTGTAAGTGTCGAACATTCTCCCCGGGGCTTTCCCTTTCACCAAAGGACTCAGGCTCTCTTCTTTTTTCTTTATCTGAGGCAGTACGTGCTTTCCTAAAAGTCCTCTGCTAAATAAAACACTTTCATTTTGTTTTACTTTGTAAATTTAAACCACATTAGTTTTATAGTTAGTTAATTATTATTCATTTCTATAACTACCTATTAAGTTTAATTTTTTAAATGAGAGAATAAAATAGAAAACCTTAACTATGTAACAGCTAACCTGTTAGCTATATAACAAGTAACTAACCTTCTCTAAGCTGCAATTTCCCCATATATAAAATGTGAATAATAATGTTCTCTTACACAGGGCTCTGGGCAATAGCAGACATGAGAGTAATGTCAATTCCTTACCCAGGTGTCTTGTGTACTGTGTGTTTGCCCTGAAACATGGCCATTGCTATGTAGGGCAAGCGGGCAAGGGGGGGCTCCCTTAGCTGTCCTGCCATCCTCATCCTCCATGCATTAGACAGAGGAAAGGAGAAGGTGGGAAGCAGTGCCGAATGCTGCCTACTCCCTAACCTCCTCCACTCTCAGAACCTCCAAGGGGCGAGATGGCAAAGAGTGGCAGACCACAAACATTTTCTTTGTGTTCTTTTTTCACTTTTCCCCTAATTTTTCCTAATTTCTCCTTTTCTTTCTTCCTCATCTCGCTCTCTCTCTAAAACCCCTGCCCCTCTTACCTCCTTTCTTTTCTCCCTTCCTTCCTTCCTTCTTTCTCCCAAGAAAGGGGTTTGGAGGGAATCCTCAGTTAGGTGGAGCTGCCCATGTCTAACACTTCTCATTAAGACTCCAGCTCCACTTTAGGATTTATGGAGAAATACAGTTTATGTGTACAGATTGTCATGGCAAATTATAGGTGAGGGAGATAGTCAGAGCATACACATATATACCATATACTCAAGTCTAGGAGGTAGCTAAGTTGATGTGAGAAGAAGGTAGTAGCTGAAAAGGTAAGCAAAGTTGGAGGCTGAGAGAGGGACCACAGAAAACAGTGCCTTTTCTATTACAATGATATCAACACAGGATTTTCCAAGAACAGAAAAGACGGCTGCGAAGGGCCTGCGGGAACTCAGCACTCCCACCCTAGCCCTTTGGTTTCTTGGAAAACTGCCACTGCCTGCTCCTGGGTTTAAGAGCCCAGGGACACTGAGAGCTGATCTGTCCACTCTGTGTGTGTGTGTGTGTACAACATGTGTGTTTATGTGCACGTAAAACTGTGAATATATTTGTACTCATCTATGTTCATATGTGTGCATGTGTGCACATTTGCTTGCAAGTATGCAAATGTGTGCGTGCACACATCTGTGTATACGTGCCGTGAGGGGGGGAGGGAGGCTGCATTCTCTGTCAACACTGAAGCAGTATCAGAAATTGAATGGGTACCCCTCTCCTCCTCTCTCCCTCCCTTTTCTTCTCCAAAGAGGAAGAAAAATCATATGATTTGAGAGGAGAGAAGTCACTGGCTTTGGTCTAGGTTCATTCATGAACAGCCCTTGATAAAACTATGCCTCCTTAGGGGGAAAAAAGATTAAGGAACCCTATTATAGTTTAGAAATTAACGCCCAACTAGTCCCTTCTTCCTGCCTCCCCTTTCTCTAACCTTCCCTGCCCCGGCTATCTTGGGAGTAACGCTCAAATGTTTAGAAATTCCAGCATGAAGAACTGTCCCACTTCTAACACTGCTTCCTTGTGAGTCACATAGGTTTATTTTAACACAAAAATCTTGATTGATTGCCTGTCATAAACTGAAACCATAGTCCTTTAAATGAAAGCTAAATGACCACCTATAATGTAGCCCCAGAAGAAAGAAATGCTTCTGAGTCTTGCCTGTGAGCAAACCAGTGAAAATAAGCCAGTACCCTGGCTGGGCTCCCTGCAGCTGTAGAGTCAGGCCTGTCCTTGCTTCCCGCTTGTGCCCTGTTGCCTTCTGGGTTAACTGGAGGAAGGAGATTGGCTCAAATGGTGCCAGGCAGTCTCCTCGGGAGCTGGCTGTTCCAGGCTTGCAAGAGTCTTAATAGCCACTAAATCCAGTGTTTTCATAAAATCTTTATATTTTAAACATTATTTCTTATCCATATTTCCTCAGTCTTCTGAGGATATAAATTCTAATGAGAGGTGCCCTTAACTCCATCTCATAACTGCAGCCCACTGTGCGTTACCTCTTAGCATCTGAAAGTCTGTTCAACTCTGAATTACTCTTATTTTCACAAAGTCAGAACTCAGTTGGACAACAAGGAACCAAGGCTGAAGTCTCCCTAAGAGGTTCTTTGTGGTGTATGATAAATACTGTATTTCATCTTATTTTAAAGTCATCTGCTGAGCTAAGAAACTAGCCCAGAGGCACGTGAAAATGTCTTATCCACGCTCCACGTGTGTTCACGCCAGTTCAGGTGTGGTCGGCTCTGCCCTGACAGTGCTTCTCCATGGATGGGGAATCACTCCACTCGTTCAAACTACACATTCCTCAAGCACCTGCTAGGTGACAGGTCTACGGAAAGTACAGTAATTGTAAGTTGCAGTCTTGCTCTAAGACATGGGCTCATGAACGATGCCTAGAGCTATAAGGTAACAGGTGACAAGTTACTACATTTTAAGTTCTCTGAGGGGAGGACCACATCTCATTCATTTCTGTACCCAGTGCCCCAGCATAGCTGGTGCTCAGCCAATACTCATCAAATGAATGAATGGTGTGTCCAGGGAAGGGGAAGAGGAAATGAGACCCAGAGGAACTCTGCCAATAGGGTATTTAGCAAAGGTTAAATATCCTAGAAGAAGTGGACTGGAGGATTTCCATTGGTAGCAGAAATGCATTGGGATAAAGTTTGAGAAAAGATTGTCTATTTCATGGTCTGCTTGCCACTTCCTAATTCTCATATCTGGTGAGACCTTTAGCATCCATTTAGCCAAATCAAATAAAAGGACATCACACTGGTCTTTCAACAGAAGTGTGATACATTCCCTTCAAGACTCTGATACCATATATTCTCTAGTCACAAGGAAAGGAACGGTTTGGGTGACCTATAGGAAGGCATTGCAAAAACAAGTCCTGTGGCAATCCCAGACGTATTTTTCTTTTTAATTTTTTAAAAGAGGGAGCTACAATTTTTTCAAAAGTCTACTCAAGTTTTAAAAGAACAATGGACTAACAAGTTTTCCATGAAGTTTCCAACACTAGTTTCAAAATAACTAATACATTAAAATTTTGAATATTTACTTTAGTAGTATCCTATTTTTATCATTGCTCATAGAAGAATATTTGCTAATATTGATTTTCTTGCTCTGATAATTTCACACCAATATTTATTTATAAAAATCATTACAGTGTTTATTATCTGCAAGAAAAAATCAGTGATGGTTACACAAGATAGTTAA
>CAUYON010159819.1:0-19649 GCA_963573935.1 Arctocebus calabarensis | reverse complement strand
ACAATATTCATTATTTGACTTTAAACTTAAGTGGCAGATATCCTGTCCCAGAAAACAGCACAATACTCTTCTACTTTTAGGTCTTAAAAAATCTACATAAAAATAAGAGAGACAGAGCTGTAGGAGAACTATTTCCTCACTTACTTAACAAGTTAAACTTAAATGGGTCTTTGACTTTATTTCTTCACAGTGCTAAGATCTTTAGGCATTTGACAAAATGTAAACACATTTTGTCAACCTCTGGACCAAGCCTCCAGGCAAGAACCTAGGAGACAATGGCTGCAAAAACTTCAAAGTATCTGTTCCCAGATGAAAACAGTCTTTGTGTTTGCCTCAGGGTTGCCCAGATCTATTGCTTTTTCTGTGAAGGCAAAAGCCAGTTTAACCCATTAGTGGCTTACTCAAATGAGAAGTACATGAGACATACATGTGGGGATTTCTAACCCTACATTAATTATATACTAAAGATAGTTCCCTTTGAGTTCTTTCATTTATAGATGTACATAATATATCAATGTGTAGATATAGACATAAAATCCTTGGCCATCCTGAAATAATACTTAGCAAAAGAAAACAAAGATAATTGAAAATCTTAGATTTACTTATTCAAAAGAATAATGAGAGGGCGGCACCTTGGCTCAGTGAATAGGGCAATGGCCCCATATACCGAGGGTGGCGGGTTCAAACCCGGCCTCAGCCAAACAGCAACAAAAAAAATAGCTGGTTGTTCTGGCAGGCCTGTAGTCCCAGCTACTCAGGAAGCTGAAGCAAGAGAATCACCTAAGCCCAGGAGTAGGAGGCTGCTGTGAGCTGTGACAACATAGCACTCTACCAAGGGCCAAAGAGTGAGACTCTTTCTCTACAAAAAAAAAAAAAAAGAAAAAGAATGAGAACTAAGCTTAATATCAGTAAGCTTAACAATGGTTCAATTTAGTGTTAGTTAAAATATGTCTGTGACAAAGGCTATGTTGTCAAGCCCTCAATTACTCTTTAATTCTGTGCAATACACAATATATCCATAATCACTTAATACCACCTTTCTGTTGGGTATATGTCTTTAAGTTTTTTGTTTGTCCAAGAAATATCCTAAACCTTGCTACTCCCTATGTGTTGCATGGAGTTGAAGCATCAGCATAATCTGAAAACTTGTTAGAAATGTAGAACCTCAACCTCCACCCCAGCTAACTGAATTAGAATCTACATTTTAACAAGATTTCAGGGTGATTTCTATGCCATATGGACTTTAAAGCTGAGAAACACTGATCCAAAATAAAACACTCATTATTTAGGGCAATACAGAACTGAATGTCCTACCAAGATAGAAGAAAGATAACATAGCCTTCTACATATTTAGTCAGAATTTATGGTATCTAAAATTGTGACAATTGGCAGTGCCAGGAGCTCAGTGGGTAAGGCGCTGGCCACATTCACCAAGGCTGGCAGGTTCAAATCTGACCCAGGCCAGCTAAAATTAATAATGACAACCACAAAAATAAATAAATAAATAAATAAATAAATAAATAAATAAATAAATAAATAAATAAAATTGTGAGAATGATTTGAGATTGTTTAGTAATAATGTGATAGTTCAGCAATGATTTTATAAGGTTTGATATATAAAATTTAGAATAATTTAAGCTAGTTTAATACTAATGTGATACTTCAGCTTTGATTTTATAAGGTTTGAAATTTTAAAAACTGCATTACTCAATTTTAACACAACATTGCATACAAATTTCTAAACACCACCCCTTTCTGGAAATTTTGCTTTGAAATAAAATTTAAAATCATCACTGAATATATTTAAGCTCTCCCTTTAGCAAGCCAATATTCCAACATTCCTGTAATTAAATGTTAGAAAATTATTCAAAATAAGATAAAAAATAGAGGACATGAGTTAACATGTCAAACATTTGATAAATGAGGATCTAGTTTAAAGTTTCACAAAATATTTGACTTGTACAGTGTTTAATTTCTAAAAGCATAGTCAAAAAAGTGTACAATACAACGCATCTATTCCCCTGACTCAGCTCTACAAGATTCTACAATTTTAAAAGTGTGAAAAAATGTCTCCTGCTAAAAATAGTTTTGCTGAATAACAAACAATGCTGATACCTCGGTACCTTATAACAATAAATAAATGTTTTCCCTGGTGTACAGATCAGCTGCAGGTCCATGGTTCTATTCTGGGCTCATCCAGGTTAGAACGGATGCCAGGCTTCCTCTCATGTTCAAGTCTCTTCTGTCTTCACTCTGAAACTTATGCTGAAACTGCTATTGTGGAATGCTTGTTTGAATCATGGATCACGGGAGCTTATAGGGAAGCATAGGAGGCTTCTTAAGGCTTCTGCTAACAACTAGCTCACAGTTACATCTAACCAGATTCTGCCAACCAGCTCAAGTCATTTCACCCACATTTACCATGTGTGGAGTATGCTGTCAGCGGAGCAGGACAGTATACTCTGCCCATGGAAATAAAAGGTGCTGCAAAACTACATGACCAAAGAGTGTGGATGCATAAGTCCAATACACAGAGGAAGGGATACAATCAATAGTAGAATACTTAGCTTTAAACGTTTAACATGTTAGACATGGCTTATGTGCCCTTCGCAATGGTAGGATTTCTGAAAACAAGATCAAAATATAAGCCTTTAATTCCAACTACTCATAATGACCATAAAATATGAGGATTAAACCCATTGTGTTGAATGCAGTAAGAAACCAATGTAAAGGAAAAATAAATGAATTGGTGAATTCTTAGAACAACTAAGATTTAAGCATTACATTTAAAGCTTCCAACTTTTTAAAAAATTAATACAAGGGTACAAATTTTTAGGTTACAATGTTTTCACTTCCAAGTTAAAAGTTCAAGCTGTAGAAGAGCCCTTCACCTAAGGGAGGGAGGGTGAATACCCTTTCATTGTGCACATTAGGTGAGATCTCACCAAATGCCCTCCCTCCTCCCTCCAATCACCCTCTCCCCCACCCCTCTCCCTTCCATCCCTCCGTCCTGCTAAGAGCATGTGATTGTTTATATATTGATTTCATATTAGTATTAAGTACATTGGATACTTTTTTTTCCCATTCTTGAAATACTTTACTAAGAATAATGAGTTTCAACTCTACCTAGGTAAACATAAAAGACGTAAAGTCTACATCATTTCCTATGGTTGAATAGTATTCCATGTTATGCATACAACACAATTGGTTAGTCCATTCACGAGTTGATGGGCATTTGGGTTGCTTCCACAACTTGGCAATTATGAATTGAGCTGCAATAAACATTCTGGTGCAAATGACTTTGTGGTAAAACGCTTTTTGTTCTTGGTAGACACCTAGTAATGGGATTGCAGGATCAAATGGAAGGTCAACTTTTAGTTCTTTTTGGATTCTCCTTACTTCTTTCTGTAAAGGTTGTAATAGTTTGCAATTCACCAGTAGTGTAGAAGTGTTCCCTTCTCTCCACATCCACACCAGCATCTGCAGTTTGGGGATTTTGTGATGCAGTTTAATCATACTGGAGTTAGGATATCTCAGAGTGGTTTTCATTTGCATTTCTCTGATGATTAAAGATGATGAGCATTTTTTCCTGTGTTTTTTGACCATTCGTCTATCATCTACAGAGAAGTTTCTGTTCAAGTCTCTTGCCCACATAGAAATGTAGCTGTATGAAAAGCTTCCAACCTTAAACCTGAACCTAAATAATCATCTACACTGGTCCCAAGTCCATTTTTTTTTCATGTCAATGTATCCTATAACCATTTTTTTGGCCTTCACAAAGTTGTCCTTAGTTATCTTTGTTATTATTTTAAGAATTAGTTCACTTATATAAAGTGGCAAATTACAACATCTTTAAATCACATAGGGATATTGACTGATAGGATTTAACAAGATTATGAATGTAAAAAAAACTGAGTATATGATGTCATATATATTCAAATAAATAAATGTTCAAAAACCTTAAGTTCCTTTACCTTTTCCAAAATATATGTTTGATTTTTATTTAACAAAAATTTTTATTGGGTAGTACAGTATTTGCTCACTAAAATATTGTTATTATCTATGCTTACCTCCTATAGCCTTCCTATTTTCAAATTGGAACAGGCCATATCTAATTTAATTAACTCATCTAACACATGAAGACATTTGTGATGGTGATTTTATATCAACTTGACCAGGTTAATGGATGCCCAGATAGGTAGTGAAATATTATTTCTGGGTTTGTCTGTAAGGTTATTTTTTGAAGAGATTAATATTTGAATCAGTGGACTGAGAAAGGAAGATCCATTCACACCATTAAGGTCTGGCACCATCCTGTCCATGGAAGGCCCTGATAGAACTAAGGTACAAGAAAGGCCAATACCCTCTTCTCCCTTGAGATGGGTTTCCATCTTCTCCTGTCCTTGAACAAGGAAGACCCAGAGGGTTTTTGGACTCCAGAACTCACATCAGCATTCCCCACCTACCCATGCATTCTGATTCTCAGGCTTTTGGCCTAGGGCTGAATTATACCATTGACTTTCCCATACACTCCTCACAGGTGGCACAGTGGTGGAACCTTCATAATTGCGTGAGCCCATTCACATAACAAATCTCTTGTCTATCGACCTACCTACTTATTTATGTATCACCCATTGGTTATGTTTCTCTGATGATCCTTGGCTAATATAACATTTATACCATAAATGACAAGATATTATTCAACATCATTCAGAATATAATCATTAGGGTTAGGACTGGAACTGAGGTGCTCTGACTGCCAGCTCAGTGCGTTCTGTCTACCTGCAGCATCATGTATGTTGCTGCTACCCCTTCCCAAATTCATCCCAAGTTACCTCAAGGATGTACCTAATTCTCTAATATTTGCACTGTCTATTCCCCCAAATTCATACTTAATGTTAAATAAAACTATATCTATTCTAGACCATACTATTTTGAGGTCTTCTTTTTATAAGCTCTGCTTTAGCTTTCTTAGAGGGCAAAAAATGAATCCGAGAATTGTTTTCTAAGGTCTAGAGGTACTAATAGCCATCTGTCATCATCTCAAAAGTAAAGGGTAATGAAACTGAGTATAGGAGAAGGTTGGGCCATGTCAAGGTGACACCTAGGCCTGGGCATAGCACGGGTGGGTTTGACCAGACAGTTTCTAACTTCTAAAATGTTGCTTGACTCTGGAGGCCAACTGGTAAATTTTGCTTTTTGGCAGCAATACAAGGAATTAGAGGAACTTTTACACAATAAATGAAAATAGACTTTTTCATTACCTAGTACATCTGTTTAGGATACATTCTCAAAGCCATTTCTCTTAAGTATTAGTTCAACTTGAACATGGACATAATCCCAAGGGATTTATAGTCATAAAATGTCCATCGATAACTTAATATTTAAAAATTGCAGACAGTTTCTGATGCTCTCAATGTTCCTTTAATTCCCTCTTTCCAATGATCTAAACTACTGAACACTTGTTCATGTCCCAAGAATGACTTTTTAGAGTGGGAATATTGCAAGCATGACAGTGATTTAACTCAAGGAAATCTCAGAGCAAAATATATTTAATTTTACATTCATGCTGGTTAATGAAAGTAGATATTTTTAGTGCTAAAAATTCAAAATCTTTAGGAGAGTAGCTTCAAATATTTGCAGGAACCAGTGTATTGGGGGGAATTCAATAACATATATTGCCTTTATTTGGAAGTTAATCACAATTTTTTGTTCAGTAGCAGTTATAATGTTTAATTTGTTATATGACAGAAACATCAAATAGAGCCCCTAACAGACTGCCTGAACTGAAAACGTGTT
The DNA here is from genome assembly GCA_963573935.1 of Arctocebus calabarensis. Taxonomy (NCBI): domain Eukaryota; kingdom Metazoa; phylum Chordata; class Mammalia; order Primates; family Lorisidae; genus Arctocebus; species Arctocebus calabarensis. The sequence goes on along the minus strand of CAUYON010159819.1, from coordinate 13,850 downwards.
AAACGGGATCATTATGCCTCAGAATCTCTCTGTTTTGGCAATGATTATAGCCAAGAAGTTGAAAAGTTGGCATAGAAAAATTAAGAAGACTAAGTTTTATGGTCCATGTTTTTTACCTAATTTTAAGAAATACACAATTCAGAAAGAAGCATCACCTCCATGTTTTCTGTGTGTTATGACAAATGCTTAAAATTTGAAATAAAAGTGGCCCAGTTTTCTTGATTTTCTATAGAGAAATGGAGCATTACCCTGCTCTATCTTAGTTTTGATTTTAACTTCCTATCAAAGATGTCATATTACATTCACTGCTAACTTGGACTTGTCAAGTACAAAATGAGCGTGAGAAACACAACTGTGCCACCCTAAACAAGGTGTCCTACCATTGACAGGATTCTTAAAGTGTGACTCTGCTTATACACATCATGTACCACTTTGATACCAAAGAAGGGTATATAAAGAAATAGATTAACTAAAACAGCACACAAGGCTTGACTGGGTCCTGTGTGGGGGCATAAGTTTGTGTGTGGTGGACTAGAAGGTTTTTACAACTACCAAAAACAGAAAAAAGATTGAAAGAAAATGATTTATGTTTTCCTATAAGTGTTTTCATTGGCTATATGTTTACCTGTGAGAGGGAAAAGAAACAAGAAGGAAGAAGGAGCCTGGTATACTTACCTGTTATTGACTTGGGCCTTCAAGACAAGACTAAAACTCAAAATTCCCCCTACTTTCTGATTCTAACCAAACATAACTCGACAGACCATGGCCCCTCTGGTTTCTTTTGTAGATGTAGCACACTTTAACCTCTGGGGGTAAAAATAGAATACTGGCTCTGTTGATCTCTTATGTTTGTCTTTGTGAGATTAAATTCTTTAAGGCCACATGCTGACTTGATTTTGCCCCAGATCAGTTTCAGATCTAGAAATTCATTCTCTCTTTCTCACAAGAGATCAAATCACTCTGAGAAGTTTTTCAAGCTCAGGCACAGCATATGAAGGCATGTATACATGCACACAGACACACGTGGGCTCCCACCAGCTTTCTCACAGCATATGAAGGCATGTATAAATGCACACACAGACATTTGGGCTCCCACCAGCTTTCTCACAGCACATGAAGGCATGTATAAATGCACGCACAGACATGTGGGCTCCCACCAACTTTCTCCAGACCCCCGTGCATGTGAGTGACTCCCAATCTTTCTGGCTCTGCACTGCAGGCCGGGCCTCCTGTGCAGCCATGTTCCAGCCCCAGAAATGCCTGCAGACCAGGAGTAAGTCTCCCTGCCTCCCCAGTTTTCCTTCCTCAGCAAGCCTAGAATTTTACGAATATTTTTCATCATAATATCTTGTGTTATGCCTCGTCATCCATAGCTCAGTGGTTAGAGCACTGGCCACATACACCAAGGCAGGTGGTTTGAACCCAGCCTGGGCCTGCTAAACAACAATGACAACTGCAACAAAAAGTAGCCAGATGTTGTGGTGGGCATCTGTAGTCCCAGCTACTTGGGAAACTGAGGCAAGAGAATTGCTTAAACCCAAGAGTTGCTGTGAGCTGTGACACCATGGCATTCTACTAAGGATGACATAGTGTGACTGTCTCAAAAAAAAAAAAAATCTTGTGTTAGACCTTTACTTTCTGTCATATTACACATTCATTTTAAATCATATTTCCTCTTTTCCGATATGAGCTCCTGCCCCCCCTTTACCCTTTATCCAACCCATCAGCCTCACTGGTAGGTCGGATGAGGCCAGAGAAGCTGTCATCTTCTGCTGTCAAGCATTCCTTTGTTTAAGATATTTCACTTGAAGAAAGGAAGAAATCTCTGACCTTTTCTATCCAGATCTAGACACACACTCACACACACACACACACACACACACACTGTGTTATTTACCAGCCCAAATCTTACCAACTACAAATTATGATTCAAATTTTGCCTTTTAATTAGATCATTTACCCCCATGCTACTCCTAAACATCCAACATAATTTCTCCCTCTTTTCCCTATTTTCTTCCAGGATGTCATTCCTGTGCTTAATGAGAAGGGACACAAAAAAGGGGACTTCATGGTGAATGGAAGGAAAACTTGGCCTGCAAAACCAAGAAGTCTGTAGGACCCATAAGAAAGTGGGTATGAAATAACCTAGGTGACCAATGACCAATAGAAAAAGACAATAATCAATGACCAATAGAAAAAGACAATAATCAATGACCAATAGAAAAAGACAATAAAGCCTAGATGTGTGGAGATGCCAGGGAAAGACTTGCAACCAATTTCAAATGGAGAGAAAGAGGGTATTTCAACTGCCACACAGCCTTTGCGTCTCCATCTTTCTCACCTTTTCTAATTTATGAGAGAGCTCCACTTACAACTCTCTTTGGAAGTGCTTTTTCTTTATTCTTAAATAAAGTTCCTCTTTTTTAGCCTGTAAATTGTACAGGTTACATTTGCTTTCTACCTATGCAGTCTGTGCTGCTCCAGTTCTATTTTGTTTCCATTCATTTTTGCTTTCAATTACTCCCATGTCTTGGCTAAACTTCCTAGCTCAGCCGAGTAATTGAACCAGGTCAACTGGGTTCAGGCAACTGGGATCCCTGACCTCCAACAGTTAACATAACTCATTAGGCACTAATTCATCTCTTTATGTCCAGAAACGTTATTATAAATAAGGAATTTGATGAATATTACTGAAATGATTAATTTGCCTTTTCTGAAATCTTACAGTTTCAGCCAAGTTTGGATTTCAATTTGTTTCTACAGATAAAAAGTTTCTAGGCTTTTAATGTAGCACTATGGATCATATTTTTAAAACAATAAATCCTAAGTCATGATTTTATGTTCTTATCAATATTAGCTATTATTCTGAGTCTTCCTTCTTATAACGTTCAAAGAGAAATGTGCTCTCTGAGTCTTACTTTACCTGCTCAATTTCTAATGGCTGTAACATGTCTCCCCAGAATTCCAGGTACTTTTGGAACTAGTCTTCTTAATGCTTCTTACTTAAAGTGCCATAACTACTTTTTTTAAATTTAATTTTTATTAAATTACAACTGTATATATTTAGGGGTATACACTGTGGAATGCTTAAATCAAACTGATTAACATAACCATTACCTCACTGTAACTACTTTTTAATTGCTGCTCTCTCTTAGCTGTCAAAAAAAAGGGCGGGGAAAAGTGAAGAAAAAGAGAAATAAATCACTTTTATTTCCATTAATTTATTATTCTCACCCTCTTATTGAATCCTGATTTTCCTCAAATATTTCTGTTTTTGTGTTGATTGTTTGATTCTGAATCAATACAGCATGAGGCATTTCATTCCTGAAGGAATTCTTTTGTCAGATTTCACTACCTTAGATATGAAAACTTCATTTATTCTTGATATTCTAAGATTCCAATCTCATTGGGTATTCTCCAATTTTTGGACTTGCACAGTTTCTGAAATTTGACAGCTAGATACAGATATTACCATGTCTTTACTTGATACTAACTCACATCTCCCATTCTACCATTGTTCAGTATATTGTACCTTGCCTAGTTCTGCATCAGCTGTATAAGAAATCTTCTCATGGTTCCCACTGTAAATAGTACTTTTAGCCAATTCCTAGTCTTCCTGTTTATCAGAACTAGTCAATTATCTAAGATTTCTTCTGCATGAACCAAAGGGATCAAAATAAAAAATGCTATTATTGTACCACATTTATCATAGAAAGTTTTAAACATATTCTTTCTCCATTTTCTATTATTGGCCCAAATAGACAGGAGATAACTTTCTAATTTACTCTTCCAGAATTCTTACCTCTTCCAGAAATTTCCTTATCTTCCTAAGTTGATGCTCCTTATCTTGAACTATAAATTCATGAATTTCTCATCTTGACTACAAAATATTTTTCTTTTCAGAATTTTGTGATGAACAAGGAATGATACTCCAATGTTATCTTAATTAATTGGACAAAGACTTCATATAAAATTGTTATTTGGGATAAAATTCAACACCAAATTTAGCTTGTTTTTTTCAGAGGACAACAGATATAAATCCCAGGAATCTGTAACTCCAAACTCCTTGAATTTTATGTAGAAATAGTAAAACATTTTGAATGTGTTTCAAATAATTTAAGAAGTTATTAAGAAGGGCAATTCAAAAATGAATGTACAAATGACATCTAAAGAATCATCTTCTAGTAGGAAATATGACACTAAGCTGTTTCATTCCCTGGAGTGCTTTTTTGATTCCAATGACAGCACCAATGGGCCAGGTATCTGTTGAGGTGTTTTTTTTTGCTGTTCACTGAAGTGTTGCTCTTATGCCACTCTGTGTAAAGCTTCCTGTGGTTTGGTCTCCATCAGAAAATGCATTTCTCCTTTCTTAGGCAAATTGTTCCTGTAACACTCAGACCCAAACACAATGCAATATTTCTGCAATGTTGTCTCAGTAACATGAACATGTTCTTTTCTTGACAAGTAAGTTTGTTCCTCTTAAATCCATGACAGTTATGACATTGAAGGGTGACCCAAACTTACTGGACTAGTTTCCCTGAAGTCTGAGAAATGACATTAAACAACAGGAACAACGGGTGGTGAACTATTCTTGTAGATTTTGTTCTGACACTGGTCCAGATTTTCCCTCTGCCTCATTTAGCAGACACATCTTTCTGAGCCTCCAGGATTGTTATTAGGGCACCTTGCCGTTTATAGGACATTTGGCTTCTGTGTTTTAATACCTGAGCAAATGTTCAACATGAACCAACACTTTTTATTTGCCTTAGGGAAGTTCTATCCTTTAAAGTGCTACCAGTTTTCATTTTAGGATATCAAAAACAATTTTTTTTATTATATAACTCTACTTGGAAATGAATGAGATAATATATGGTAAAGTTTAGACCTAGATTTATCCTTGGAGTTCTCAATTCTTTTCCATAAAATATTAAAATATTAAGTTATACTTCTACTCTATGGCAAAGAAGAAAATATTTTATTTTGCCTATCCTGGAATAGGGACAAACTAGAAAAGTCTTTTCTGTTGTATTAATGTAAAGGGATGTTTTTAGAAATATGCTTTTTTCTTGGACTAAATATTCTAAGTCAATTCTGGAAAGCATGTTGTAGAGCCAAGTTTACAAATTTATATCAAACCTAATAAAATACCAAAATGGCTCATATGCATAAACTTTTATAATTGTATTTATGTAATGTCAAGTGCACATTCTAAAACTGAAGACACAATACAATTTTAGAAGCAAATAGATGAGAAGTTTGATATTTACTCAAATGTAAATTAAATCAAACTTCTTTAATGAATATGGAGAAGTTCCCCATTTTTATTTTATCTAGATTGCAGACAAACTCTGATAATGAATAATTCTTTTCTTAGAGTCAGCTTGTGATTAGCCAGCTCCACTTTCCACAACAAAAATCTCACCTTGTTGAAAAAAAAAGAGTTGATAGTAACATAGGAATATATATTTACTATTCTTATGCTAATAATGATAACACCTCATTTGGCCTAATAACAGCACTTGACATTAAAGACAATTTTTTTCTATTGGTTTACATGATATACTATCCTATTGAACATGTACTATCACAATACTCTACTCTATCTTGTCACAGTCCACCACTGCCACTGCTTGTCAGAGACCGGGACTGGCCATGTCTTGGGCCCAGCTTACCTATGTTCCAGATCCTGACCACTAAGCTACCTTGCTCAGGAACAATTTCTTTTAGGTACTGAGGTGCCTGAGGACTATCTACTTTAGCTGATGGAAGAGAGAGAGAGAGATAGTCTTTGAGAGAGTAAAGCAGTGTTCTTAGAAAGATAGATCTTAATCTTTAGTAGAGCTTGGTAACCTTCAACAGAGAGACACCGTGCTGGCATTCTACAGGCAGGAGAAGAGACAGAGTCAGAGTCAGAGTAAGCGGGTCCGTGATAGAATGCACACGCTCCCGACTGCCTTCCTGTGCTGATCTTGTGCCTCTCAACACCACAGGTGTAGAGACTGTCAATTCACCCCTGCTCTCATCTCCCAAGCTCTTATGCTTGTTAGGAGAGCTACATCTCTCCCCATGCCCTTTTCACCAAGGTGTTCCATTATCAAGCTATACAGGTATTTCTTTTCTTTTCTTTTTTTTTTTTTTTTTGAGACAGAACTTTAAGCTTTCACCCTGGATAGAGTGCTGTGGCATCACAGCTCACAGCAACCTCCAATTCCTGGGCTCAAACGAGTCTCCTGCCTCTGCCTCCCAAGTAGCTGGGACTACAGGCACCGGCCACAATGCCCGGCCATTTTTTGGTTGCAGCAGTCATTGTTGTTTGTGGGGCCCAGGCTGGATTTGAACCCGTCAGCTCAGGTGTACTTGGCTGGCGCCTTAGCCCATCGAACTACAGGTGTCGAGCCAGGTATTTCTTATAACTCTCACTCCTCCTAGCCATAGGCTATATGGCCTCTATACTATCTTATTCAAAAGCGATAAGGAAATATTAATATCATATGAGACGTTTTTAGAATTAAGGTGTTTGAGAAAACACAGCTAAGCCTTTCAACAGTGTTATAGGGAGACACAGGTTACAGAGACAGCAGAATATAGTCATTAACGGTATCTTTTCATCTAAGCCCATTTCTGAGTGCTAATCCCACTTCCACAGTTGATAGCTGTGAAATCTTAGCTAAATTATTTACCATTCCACATCACCAATCTTTATCTGTAAAATAGGAATAATATGACAAGCAGCCAACAATATTGCTATTATCATTACTACAATCAATACTGTAATTCAGGCATTTTTATAACAGCAACATAGAAGAAATACACTTTCACAAAAACATCACATGTAAGAAATGGTTTAAATGTGATTTTAAAATGTTTATTTACCATAATGAGAAGGAAAAAGTTTAATTACACAGAAAGCTTGAGAGTATTGTTTGAAGATAATAGACCATTTAAAAAAAAACAAACAAACTGTCCTTCAAAGACACTTGAGCTATCACTGTAACATATAAGAACTCGAAAGGCAAACGAAGGTTAATTTGTGTCCTTAAAATAGATTCTAAGGTTTTTCGCCGAATCTCAACTGGTGGACATAGTCAACCAATATAAGCATCTACATATATTAATAGAGAATGCAGATATGTCAGTGTTGCAAGGAAAAATCTCAAGCCTCTTACTTGATGTATTCAGCATATCAGATATACAAATTAACTTGAGGCAGGAGAGAAGGGATAGCACATTCCAGGGTTTCTATGATCTAGGCCCACATGTTTACAGTTATATTACTCCTTAAATAATTATTGGAGTAAAATGTTTGGATTTTAGTACAAATTTTCACTGCCCTAATTAATGATATACATCAACATTTGACTGAAATTGGGCAGGGATGGCAGCATTTGAAAAGTAATATAAATTACAAATGTATGAATTAAAGCACAGGGCAGATAATCACTGGCTTATGAATACTTAATTTCACAATGACTTGTAGTAGCAATAGGCAACATATATACTGACCTTTATTAAATGCATTTGTTACTGAATTATTTTAGTTCACACTAATACTGTCCTACAAGGTAGACATGGAGTTCTCTGAGAAGGTCCAATAACATTCATACTACTTCCCACAATGTAAATGTATTGAGAAATAAAATAAGGAGTAAACATTGGAAAACTAAAATATTGCCTTGAAAAGAAGCCAAATTGGTGTATGTGGATTTCAGTCTGAGAAGCAAGTGGGTGTGTTGACACCGAACTTTGGAGTCAACTGGAAATACCTTTACAACTCCCTCATGGCTCCTACGTAGCATGTTTTTCATGTAAGAGTAAACTTACATGTAAGTAAACTTGCCCTTAACTTGTTCCTAAGAAAGGAAGAGAGGAGTGGCATTTACCATGACATTTCACTTTCCCCAACTCTTACCAATAAATAACTCTTGTTCCCATTAGAAAGACAGCCTATATGTTTTGCTAAAATGAATTCTAGCCACAGACAGGTAAGGATCAAACATTTTTGAGTGTAGATAGACAACATTCTTATCCACATTTTAAAAACTGTGGAGTCATGCCTTGATGATATTTAATATTTTGTTTACCTCAATACAAAATGGAAAGGGTAAGATTCAAATAAGACTTTATTCTGATATAAAACAATGCTAAATAATATGCTATATTATCCTCCTAGACACATTTCTTAAAAAAGTACCCCAGAATATAATCTGTTGGATATTGAGAACGATATAAAACTGTTCTTAAAAGTTAAAGAAGCATCAAGTGTTGCTTCTTTGCTCTAGGAACTTGCAGACACATGAGGATTGAAAGATAGGAAAGACATTATGTTTCTGCACCTATGGATCTCCCATAGTTCAAAGCTCCGTAGGTTTCTATACCCTCAAGTCCATTAACAGGAACCCCAACCACAGTGCCAGCTATGATACAAGCTCAGAAAATAGATGTTTGCTTTCTTTTTTCTATAGAAATATTTTACATGGTCCTTTAGGTTTAATTAGAATAGTGAGTGGCTACTCCTGAAATAAGAACAAAATATATAACTGCAATTCTCCCTCAGAAAATGTTTTATAACTTGTGGTATGAGGATAATACACAGTACACATGTGACAAGTGTGATTTGAAAGATAAAGTCATAGGCTGTGTACAAACATTTCCATATTTGCAAATTTGAAGATTTCAGGTAATTTTGGACAAATTCTTTGACAATGTTAGTTTAATGTATGATTTATTTCCCTTATTGTACAAAATAATTTTATTTCAAACTTGACCAATCATCATTATTACCCCTTAAATACCACCAACCATCGTAGTATGTTCTCCTGTTTCTTTGAATTCCACACTGCCTTTTATTGGTATCTTTTCACAACCATACACAGGTTGAAAAATCTCTACTCTAATTGCTTGGGAACAGAAATGTATGGGATTTCAGATTTTTTCAGATTTTGGAATATATACATATACACCATGACATTGTCTTGGGGATGGGCTAAACCTAACCCGAATCTCAACCCAAGTCTAAACATGAAATTGACTTGTTTTATATCTACTTTATACACATAGCCTAAAAGTGATTTTTATACAGCATTTTAAATAATTTTGTGCATGAAACAAACTTTGTGTACACTGAATCATCAGAAAATAAAGTTGTCACTCTCTTCGCCACCCACATGGCTTTATGTCCGGTGGTCAGAAAGTTTCAGATTTTGGAGTATTTTGGACTTCAGATTTTCAGATTAGGGATGCTCATTTTTGGAGTACTGTTAGGTATATAGCTTTGAAGTTATGACACATAATTGGGAGACTGTCATCTCACTAGAACTGATGAAGGAAGTGGCTATATCTGAAGAGCTACTTAAAATCTAAATATTTCAGGAGGGAGTGAATGAATATACTTTTAAATTTGAGGTGAATAAAAGATAAAAATATTCTGAGTTTGTATTTCTATTGTTATTTTATTGAGTACTCAACTAAGAGTTTCACCTATTCTTAGCAATAAATCACATTTTTGTTGGAGGGTGCAATATGCTAAACCAAAAAACAATTCTTCAGGTACACTTGCACTAGGATGATGATATAATATAATCTCTCCAATGACATGTAAGCAAAAAATTCTCCTTGACTGAAATTGGTACCTTCCTCTCTGCTGCTTGCAACAGGAACATGTTGGCTGTAACTATGACAGCAATCTTCTGACCATGAGAAAAGCCAAGGAAATTTCAAAGACTTGTGCCTTAATTAACACAATTAATTGCCTTTTGGACTGCCTTTTGGACTTCTCATTCCATTAGAAAAATAAAATCTATTGTTTATTGAAAAAAATGTTTTACAAGTTCCAATTTGTGTTGGATTGGTCATGCTCAACTTGACATTATCATCTTCTGTTTCTTCTAAGATTGGAAGAATTCCTCTCCTGGTACATTTTCTGAATGAGGTTAATACTACAAAAGTTCATGCCATTGGGAATCTCAGCAAAGCAGAGGTCACTATTGCCAGGTTCCAGGGGAGTCAAGTGCAGCAAGCCTCCATATTCTCCACTAACTACTACTTTGTAGTCCCGGTGGTTGGTTCGCAGAGTTCTGCAATATCATTAAGGTGCTAACATTTTTTGCCTTCTCCTCTTGTGACTCTATTCTGCCTCAGTACTAAGGACTTATTAAAATTTTTCCAATTCTATAGCCATAAATTTATGATATTTGTTCCCCCACCTCTGCTTTTTGGTAAACAGAAATTCCTATATTAGGGGCCATAGTCACATAATACATAGAGAAGCCCTATTGATGGAGAAATCAAATCTTTTGTGGATATACAAGCACTGAGGAAATTACCTCAATAAGACCAGTTCCACAGGAAATACTTAGACCTATTCTCAACACTGACAACCACAGTGGACCATTAGTAAAGTAAACACCCAGAAGCTAAGGTCAAAACTTAGCTTCCACAGTGGCACAAAAGATAAAACTACACAATAGACTTTCACAAAATAAGATGAATAGAACTCCACCACACTTATCAATTCTCTTAATAAATGTCAGTGGACTGAATTTATCACTGAAGAGGCATAGGCTGGCTCACTGGACAAAAAATCAAGTGCCATCCATAGCTGTCTCCAGGAGACACACATAGCCTTGAAGGACAAATTAAGACTCAGGGTTAAGGGAGGGAAAACAGTATTTCAAGCAAATGGAAATCAGAAAAAAAGGAGGAGTTGCAATCTTATTTTCAGGTACATGCAGATTTAAAGCAACTAAAGTTAAGAGAGACAAAGATGTACACACATTGTCAAAGGAACAATACAACAAGAAGACATTTTAATTTTAAATATTTATGCACCTAACCTAAATGCTCTCAGATTTATGAAACAGACCTTGATGGATTGGAACAATAGGATATCCTATAACTCCATAATAGCAAGAGAGTTTAACTCTGATAGACCTGGACGGATCCTCTAAACAGAAACTAACCAAAGATACAAAGGACTTAAATCTGACCCTACAACAAATGGGATTATTAGACACCCCACCATCCCAAAGCTAAAGAATATACATTTTTCTCATCATCCCATGGTACATAATCGAAAATAGACCACATCCAAGTATAAAAACAAAACCTCAAGAAAATTAAAGGAATAGAAATTATACCTTGTATCTTCTCATACCACAAGGCAATAAAGGTGGAACTCAACTCCAACAAAAACATTAATCCCCACAAAAAGACTTGGAAATTAAACAATGTTATATTGAATGATAGTTGGGTTCAAGAAGAGATAAAAGAGAAAATAGTTAAATTCCTCAAACATACCAACAATAAGACACAAGTTACCAAAATATGTGGCATACAGCAAAAGTAGTTCTCAGAGGGAAATTTATCACATTAGATGCCTAAATTCAAAAAATAGAAAACTAGAACATCAACAAACTCATGAACCATCTTATGGAATTGGAAAAAAGGAACAATGTAATCCCAAACCCAGAAGAATTAAAGAAATAACCAAAATTAAATTGGAGATTACTGAAATCGAAAACAAAAGAATCATTCAGAAAATTAATGAAACAAAAGTTTGCTTCCTAACAAAATAAATAAAATCAACAAAACTTTGGCCAGACTGACTAGAAACAGAAAAGTAACATCTCTAATAACCTCAATAAGAAATGATAAAGGGGAAATAATAACAGATGCCACAGAAATAAAAGAGATCATTTCTAAGTACTACAAGAAATATATTCCCAGAAATTTGACAATGTGGAGGAAATGGAGAAACACCTGGCATCACACCCGCATCCCTAGATTTAACTAAGAAGAAATAGATCTCTTGAAGAGACTAATTTCAAGAACTAAAATCAAAGAAACAATAAAAAATCTCCCAACAAAAAAAATGCTGTGGTCCAGATGGCTAGACCTCCACCTCTCAACACTTACAAAAATTAGTTCAAGATGGACAAAAGGTTTAAATTAAAGCATGAAACAGTACAAATCCTCAAAGAAAATGTGGGAAAACACTTAAAAGATATCGGCCTGGGGAAAGATTTTTGGTGGTAATTGCAACAACAACAAAAATCAACAAATGGGTTAATTAAACTGAAAAGCTTCTGTACAACTAAGGAAACAACAACCAAAGCAAAAAGATGATCTTCAGAATGGGAAAAGATACTTGCATATTAGGAATTGGACAAAAGCTTGATACACAAGATCCACAGAGAATTCAAATTAATCAATGAAAAAGACCCAACTCCCCCATATATTGATGGATAAGAGACATGAATCGAATTTTCTCTAAAGATGATAGAAGAATGAGTAACAAACATTTGAAAAAATGCTCATAAACTCTAACCATCAGAGAAATGCAAATCAAAACTATCCTGAGGTATCACCTAACCCCAGTAAAGATGGCCCACATCACAAAGTCACAAAGCTGAAGATGCTGGCGTGGATGTGGAGAGAAGGGGCCACTTTTACACTGCTGGTTGTACTGCAAACTAATACGACCTTTTTAAGAAGGAAATAGAGAGAATCTTCAAAGAAGTTAAATTAGACCACCCATTTGATCCTGCAATCCCATTACTAGACATCTACCCAGAAGACAAAAAAATAAAAAATAAATAAATAACCTAATATAAGGACATTTCCACTAGACTGTTTATCACATCTCAATTTGCCATTGCCAAAATGTGGAAATAGCTCCCAAATATGCCTACCAACCAAGGAATGGATTAACAAGCTGTGATTATATATAATCATGGAATCCTATTCAGCCACTAAAATGATGGAGATTTTACATCTTTTGTATTAACCTGGATGGAGATAGAATACATTCTTCTTAGTAAAGCATCATATGAATGGAGAAGCAAAAATCCAGTGTATTCAATCTAATGTAAAGCCAGTCGATGGGCTAACACAATGATGGAATGACAGAGCAGGGAGAGGGGAGGAGAGAGGAGCTCATGGCATTTGGCACACCTCAAGAGGGACTTTATCAAACAAAATCAATCAGTGAAACCTAATTCTGTACCTTCAATGAATCACAAACAATAAAAATAAATAAATAAATATATTATCAAACATTATATTGAAGATTTTATTTAAGGATCTAATTAAATATCAAATTTTCTTGATGTTTTCATTTGAATAAAAGTATTTATTTACTAAATCAATCAGTGGGACCTAACTCTGTACCTTCGATGAATCCCAAATAATAAAATTAAACAAACATATTATCAAAATTTATATTGAAAATTTTATTTAAAGTTCTAATTAAATACCAAATTTTCTTGATGTTTTCATTTCAATAAAAGTATTTATTTAACAAAAACGTAACTTATAAATACTATAGACTAGATAATGCCTAGCTTTCATTTGTTTTCATTAACAAGCTAATGAATTTAAAATTTTGACCTTTGATGTTTATAGAATTGTTATTGTAAAGCTGTGGCTAAAGGACAGGTTCGATCACTTCATTAGTCTTTTCATTTAGTGGGGAAACGATAATATTAGGTAATACTTATCTTAGAAGTATTGGGGAAAAATTTTGAAATCAGCTTTTAAACTAATGTAAGAAATTATTAAATAAGAGCATAATCATTTTTGCTCATGAATAAAACTTTATAGCATACTAAGGCCAACTGCTACATTTCTTTTTTTTTTCTTTTTTTTTTGAGTTTTTTTGCAATTAACATGTATTTTATTATTCTTCATTACATTATTTCCCCTCACCCCCCCAGTGGTAAGACAGAATCTATTCACAGAAAAGAATACAGAAAACACTAAAGCTCCTGGTAGAGGGAGAGAACTCCAGTGAGGAGAGAGAAGCCATTTCCTCCTTTACGCCTTTAGTCTCAGGGTATACATAGGTGCATGGG
>CAUYON010159815.1:0-16802 GCA_963573935.1 Arctocebus calabarensis | reverse complement strand
AAATAAAATAAAATAAAATAAAATAAAATAAAATAAAATAAAATAAAATAAAAAAGAATCAAAGAATTTTGGACTTGAATATGGCTATATTCCCTACAGCGTTATGACCCTGAAAAAAATCACTTAGCCCCTCTGAACTGTAATTTTTCTCACTTGAAAAGACATACTTCTCACAGAAACTAATCGAGGTCGCACTTAGCAAAGTGACCAAAACATGGAAGGGAGGCAGCCCCTTCTTCTCAAGAGAATATTTTACCCTGTTTCTATTATCATTATCAGAATTAATCCACTTTCATCTCCTCTCCTTCAGTCCTTCTTCTCTAAAATCACCACAAATCATAAACCATGACTGCTTGTCTGCAGTCGCTGCAGGTGTCCACCCTAAGGGTGCACCCTGCCTCCTGGAGTTCCAAGGGGCCCTCAGGCATCCTCCTCTCCCCAACTGCAGAACTCCATGAATGACTGAAGAACAGGCCACAGCTATCAGCGAGTTCACATCCACCTTCCAGAAACAGAATTTGAATTGCTTAAATTAGGGTGCTGAGGTGAGGCATCAATCTATCTAAAAACAAGAATAGGAACTAGCAAATACCTTTAGTAGGCCCCAAAACTTTTTTAAAAGATTTAAAGATAGAATAAGAAAGCAAGTTTAAGAGGCAAAGTTTATCAGTTAACTCAAAGAAAAGTGGTAAATAATACAGAGGACCTTCGATGGCTCTGGCTTTTTTTTTTGAGCCACTAACTGCACAATGCCACCCTCATTTCTCACTTCTGTTCGATACTCAAGAGCATTTAGGTATCTTTGCAAGCTTTAAACTGGTACATTTTACACTATTTCTATGAGGGGGCAAAACATTATTAGCCTCATTTAATAGCGGAAAACAAAAAGGTTAACGTCTTTCTCAAAGCCATGCTTGAAATCAGCAGTAAATTCAAGATTAAAGTCCCAAATTCTAATACGGTCATTAGTCAGAGTCCATTGGCCCACGAAGCTGCCTAGTAGAGAGCTGATCTAAGGGCTCCTCATTATTATTTTCTGTTGTTCAATAATAATTTAAATATGCAGTGTTACACACTTAATTTAAATGGTATTATTCTAAGAGTTCATTAAGAACATTTACCAAAGGTGGTGCCTGTGGCTCAGTCAGTAAGGCGCTGGTCCCATAAATGGAGGGTGGTGGGTTCAAACCCAGCCCCAGCCGAACTGCAACAAAAAAATAGTCGGGCGTTGTGGTGGGCACCTGTGGTCCCAGCTACTCGGGAAGCTGAGGCAAGAGAATCGCCTA
The DNA here is from genome assembly GCA_963573935.1 of Arctocebus calabarensis. NCBI lineage: Eukaryota > Metazoa > Chordata > Mammalia > Primates > Lorisidae > Arctocebus > Arctocebus calabarensis. Next base: position 15,516 of record CAUYON010159815.1, on the reverse strand, counting down.
AGCCCAGGAGTTGGAGGTTGCTGTGAGCTGTGACACCACAGGCACTCTACCGAGGGTGATAAAGTAAGACTCTGTCTCTACAAAAAAAAAAAAAAAAAAGAACATTTACCAAATTGCTCAGTAGATGTTTAGTCCACCTGGAAGATGGGCTTCTACTGAGCTCCTCTGTTACTTGGGCACTTGCAAATATGTGTCTGAGAACGAAGAATGGTGGTCACGCAATCAAGATCCAGGGGGCTGTGCTGGAAGGGCAAAGAGGGAACATGAACACAACTAGGCTTAGAATGCAATCAGTATACAATTATAGTCTCTGGCAGAAAAAAATAAATGGCCCAATGTAGTAAATCCTCATAAATAAGACAATAGGTGAGAATTCAAAACACCAGGAGCCCCTCCCTCTAGTTGTGAATCACTGCCTAAAGACATCCTTAAGAGCTTAGGGCACTACTAAAAATAGAAAAACTGCTTCTGCTAAAAATAGAAAAACTAGCCAGGCATGGCAGTGGGTACCCGTAGTCCAGCTACTTGGGAGGCTGAGGCAAGATTGTTTGAGCTCAGGAGTTTGATGTTATGAGCTATGACACGATGGCACTTTATGAGGCGTTGCCTCAAAAAAACGAAAATAAATTCATTAAAAACAAAACAAAACCACCTTAAACCTATCAGCAGCTAGCACCTCTTTCCCCTTAGCAAAATGCCTTGACAGAGCAGCCTGCAGCCTGTTTCCGCTCAGTCCACTGCACCCCAGTTCTCATTCTCGCCATCACATCCTAAACAACTTTTTCCAAAGTCACTAATAACTAGTGTGAACATATAATTTATCATCCACACTAGAACACTTCTGAATAATACAGCCTCTAGGGAGTCAAGACATCAGATCAGCAGGTAGAAAGTGGGACTGTGTCACGCAAACTGGGATGTGCCACCTGCACTGATACCAATTACCAGGGTCAACGGTCAGCCCACTAGCCAGTCACTTTTGTGGCCTACTATAAACATCCAACACAGCTACCACCTTGCCTTGAAATACTTTCTTCTCCAGAAGTCGCACCATGACACCACACATGCCTGATTTTCCTCGTCTCTCACTGGTGGCTCCCTCATCTGCTCATCTAAAATCTTGAACACCCCAGACGGTGTCTCTGGCTTTCTTTTCCTCTCTATACTACCTCCCACAGTGACCTCAGCCAGCTTGATGATTTTATGCCACCCATAAGACAAATCTGCCTCCCCAACATGACCCCTTCCCACACAGAGCCAACCCACTCAGCAGCACCTCCACTCACAACTCCAATCAGCGATACTCCAAAATAGAGTCGCTAATTCCTGCCAACCCGAAGACGCATCCTCATTCCCCGTCTCCACCATCTCAGACAAGAGTATCACTCCTATACTCTGGTTTCTCTTCAGACTGCATAAATCTTTCGCCTTTCACTAGATTTCCATGGAAAGAAACAATTCTGAGTCATAACTAATTTTTTGAGGCCTTGCTTTGGCAAGACTACATAAAAAAAATAAATAAATAAAATAATAAAATTTTTAAAAAAAGGAAAAGAAAAAAAGATTACCATTACCCAGGCACTTGCTCTAGTAAAAACCCAAGAGCCATCCTTCATAATTCTTTCTCCACCTCTCATTCAAGTCCTTTAGTAAATTCCAATGGCCCTACCTCCAAATAGCCCCCAAATCGGACCACTGTTCATCACCTCCCTCCATCAACCTGAGCCCAAGCCAGTGGAGTCGCCACTTAGCCTCCCCCACAGGCCTCCACACGGCCTCCCACCTTCTACCTGCCCCTCCAGTCCATCACCCACACAGCACTGGGGGAGAACAGGGCTGTCTGAAGCTGCAGTGCCCACCCAAGACTGGACCACTGCTGGTCTGTGGGCTGTTCAGAAGTCAGCAACACACCAGGAGGTCAGCAGGAGCCAAGAGCAAAGTCGCTTCTGTATCACAGCCGCTCCTCACCCCCCATCACCTCCTGAACTCACCTCCTGTCACAGCCGCTCCTCATCCCTCTCGTCACCTCCTGAACTATCCTCCTGTCACAGCCGCCCCTCACCACTCTCATCACCTCCTGAACTCACCTCCCATCACAGCCGCCCCTCACCACCCTCACATCACCTCCTGTCACAGCCGCCCCTCACCACTCTCATCACCTCCTGTCACGGCTGCCCCTCACCACCCTCATCACCTCCTGAACTCACCTCCTGTTACAGCTGCAGGCACATTAGATTCTCACAGGACTGTGATCCCCACTGTGAACTGCACGTGAGGTATCTGGGTTGTGCTCAGTGGAAATCTTCATTGGATTCGTGAGAATCTAACACCTGATGATCTGAGGTGGAGCTGAGGCGGCCATGCTGGCACCAGGGAGCGGCTATACAGAGGATGGGACCATCTATGGCAGGAAGCTCACGTCTCCCACTGAGTCTGCTTTACGGTGAATTGTATAATTATTCCATTAAACATTCATTACAATGCAATAATAACAGAAATAAAGTGCACAATAAATGTACCATCCCTGACCCCAGTCTGTGGAAAAACTATCGACCATGAAACCAGTCCCTGGTGCCACAAAGGTTGGGGTCTGTTAGTCTTAGGCACAAATTCCCTCCTAAAGCCCTAAAAATGGAACAAAATCTAACCTCTTCACCACAGTCCACAAATCCCACTATCTACCTTTTTTTCTCCATCTCCCATCATTTACTCTCCCCAAATAATACTCTTTACTCTTTCTGGCCCTTAAACACATCAGCTAATTCACTTCCCAGCTCCTCTGCACTTGGTGCTCCCGCCACTCAGAATGTCCCCTGCCTCGATCGTCACATCGCTCCTCCTGTCTTCACTCAGCCCTCTCCTCGAACCACTCCACCCCAGAGAACAACAATGTACAATTGTCCCATTTCAACAGTGGGTGTAGCATTTGCCTCACCCCTATCTCTCCTCCGCAAAGGAAGGCCTCCAGGGCAGGAGGGACTTGTCTGTCCTGCTTGATGATGCGTCATCAAGGCTGGAACACTGCCTGGCACACAACGGAGGCCTCATAAATATGCAATGAGCCATTGATGGAAAACTGGAATTCTCCAGGATCAATACTGGCATAGAAGACAGGCAAGCTCAACAGCTCAGAAGCAGGAAAGGCAAAGGGAAAGCCGAGCCCACGTACAAAGCAGCAGAGAGGGGACCAACCCGTCCCTGGGCTAGCCTGACCCACCAGAAATCTCAGCTCTTCCCCTCAGTCCCATTCCAAGAACCTCATCAGTGCTCAGGGTCAGGCACTGTCACTGTCGGCCAGCACACCACAGTGTGAGCCCTGGCATCCGTGTGACGAGCCCTAGCTCAGAGGCTGGGTTCACGCGCACACATCCCCACAGTCCCAAGCTCATCTGGCTGTGATCACCACAACTACAGAGGCCTCAGCAAGTCTCATTCCAAACTCTGTCTGGAAAAGCTGTAGACCTAAGTCGTGTTCACCCAGGCAGCTCTTCTGCATCAAATACACTGCCACAGGCTCACCACAGGCTATCCTGATCTCCACCGCCTTGTCCCCACCACACCTCATTCAAACCTGAATTTGTCACTCCCCTTGGACCATTTTAACTTGGACCACACTACGCTCAGCTTAAAAATTACTTATTGATCCCAGCACTCTGGGAGGCCAAGACGGGTAGACTGCTTGAGCTTAAAGTGTTTGAAATCAGCCTGAGCAAGAGCAAGACCCTGTCTCTACTAAAATTAGAAAAACTAGCCAGGCATGGTAGTTGGCCTGTACTCCCAGCTACTCTGGAGGCTGAGCCAAGAGGATCTCTTGAGCCCAAGAATTTGAGGATGCTATGAGTTAAGCTGACGCCACTCTGCCCTGAGCAATAGAGTGAGACTTCGTCTCAAAAAAAAAAAAAAGTTACTCAGCTCTCCTCTAAGTTCTTCTCTGGAAATTGCCTCCGGCTAAAGAGAGCCGTCTCGTTCAAGGTTCATGTTTGTGGAGCAGCAGATATCCAAAGACTGGCCATTGCCTCAGTTCAGACATCTTTCAGGGGCTTTCCCAACTTCAGAGGTTCCTCAAGGGATCAACTAAGATGTTTGTTGGGACTTGATAGAGTTCAACTTCTTGCTCTGTCTCTCCTGCTCGCCTGCTTCATTCTTTCACTCTCACTGATCCTCATCGAGACAGCACTGCCCAGCAAATACGCTTCCTGCTTGTGTATTTCTATCACAGAGTCTGTTTTCCAGGAAACCTACACTGCATTGTTACCACTGTACGTTATTTAATGTATATAATGTTTTGCATGGAAAATATATTTCATTATCCTTGTGCTTGGACATAAAAATTAACTCATGTAATAAAATTTGTCATTTGTTTCAATAAAAAAAAAAAAAGTTACTTATTGATCGCCTGCCCCCAGGTCAAGGATCCCAGTCTTCCCTTCTTGAGTTTCTGTCTCACGCCCTGATCTCAACCAGACTTTTACCAAGGTGCCCACGTTCCTCACCTCCACAGTTATCTCATGACAGGCGTCCCACAAGCTCTTACAGATGGATGAGAAACAACAGCATTATCCCACTTTTACAGACAAAATAAGGCTCAGAGAGGATAAGCAATTTAGACAAGGTCACACAGCACTTAAATAGCAAAGCCAAAATTCAAGTCCAATCTAAGCAGATAGCCTTGTTTATTACACTCTGTTCCTTATTCTTTTTTTTTTTTTTTTTTTGGATCACCAGGATTGAGTACTTAACAAATACTCCATCAATGTCTAACTGATAGGATGCCTTTCCATTTTTAAAGCAATACCACTTAATGGGAAATTCTTCCAATGTTTATCTACACAACATTGGGATTTACACAGCAAAAGCACCCTGTACCAACCTCAGCCCACTCCCCAGGCCCCTACAGAGTCCTGTGTGGGCACACTTCCGCCCCTTTAGCCAAGCTGCGTTTTATCAGCTCATATACATTGGAATTGTCCCCACATCTGTTTATGACATTTGCACATGTTATAGGAATTACATAACTTAAATAATGTCATCCAAAAATGTTAGTGTAAAAAGACAGTTAGTTGTTTCTAAGAAACCTAAGTTGATTGCTTTAGAGTGACATGATAAATGTGTTACTGCAAAAAAAAAAAAACAAACTTTTTATCAGATTAGCTGTGGGAGGAATGAAAGAGAAATTGCATAATTCAAAGACTTTGCACTGAGCTTTCTTTTCTAGCGTCTCAGTTCTTACTGTACCTTAAAAGAAAAGAACTAGAAAATTATAGCTGATGCGTGACTGTGGGGTAGGGGGTGTAGGAGACAGTTTGTGATTCTCCCATCAGCTGACCATGCTTAGACTCACAGCAGAATTAAATATCTAGAGTACAAATGTATTCTTTTTTTGATGATTTTTCCACTTTAATGGCCCTTTATTAATTAAGCCAACTGAAAACGTTTTTTAAGTTTTAAACAGGCCTCGGACCACAAAAGCCCCTGTGAGTGGTGCTCTCCTGGGACCACCCACAGATGAAATGCTACACCCGACAGGCTCCTAGAACTTCAAGTTTAAAGCAAAACAAAAACCACCTGCCTTAGCCGGGCGCTGTGGCGGGCGCCTGCAGTCCCAGCTACTAGGGAGGCTGAGGCAAGAGAATCGCTTAAGCCCAAGAGCTGGAGGTTGCTGTGAGCAGTGTGACGCCACGGCACTCTACCCAGGGCGATAAAGTTATACTCTGTCTCTACAAAAGAAAAAAAAAAAAAAAAACCACCTGCCTGACACCACCAATAATAAAATGGGCACATTATGTTAAATTTCTACCTACTGAAACTGTGTTAAACACTTGGGTGAGTTGTTTCTCACCAGTAGTTGATTTTAAACGTCTCTTGAAAAATTCTGTTCCATTTCTAAAATGCTTGTCTCAAGTAATTCCAATTCATACAACACATGTTTAATCATTAACTGTTTAAAATACATCTATTCAAAATTATCAGCTCTTTCATAAAGTCCTAACACAGATGAACACTCGTAATAACTTGGGGATAAGAACATTCACTGTCATGGGCAGTGTTTCTTAACATCCTTAGCTTTGTTTTCCATACCTATGTCAAATGAAAACCTCTGATCTGCTTTTTAGCAAACCAAAACAAATTCCCAGAGTCTGAGAAGTCAAAACCTATGCAACAAAACTACAAATTTAGCAATGAAGCAAAAGTTTTAAGAAATTCAATATCCTTTAGGATTCTCCAAAAATATTAATCAATCTAAGGAAAATTAGATGAGAAAGAACAGCATTATCCCACTCAATTACATTGAGTAATTTTTGATAACAAAAGAAAAAAATTTGTTATAAAAGCATTTAAATCTTCAAATTTATAAACACTTTGTTAAGCAATACAGTGACAACTTAATAGGTGTTGTGTGAGAAATTTGGATTTTGAGAAAACAGTCTGCTATTTCCCTCCTTTGCTGGCAAAGTAGTAAATTTCTCTCTCTTTCTCCTCAAGCTGCTTGTCCCCATTTTTCTGATGTGGCCTCAGGAACAAGTGCAAGCTTATGGTGACAGATTTTGGCATCCCTGTGTGAGCCCATCAGCACCCAGGTCACAGCTGTGGGTCTTTGTGGTTGAACTACCTACTTTTCCAGGTGAGAGGGCAAGGGACAGCCTCAGCAGCTGCCGGAGCCTATTTATCGGCTCCAGGGAACTCCTGTCTGTGTCTCCCCAGAGTAGACGCAACACCTTGAAACTTAAACTGAGTCGAGAAGGAAATGAATTTGGAAACAGTCTGGATGCCAGACCTTTCTTTGTGAATTTCCCTGGCGTGCACACCAAGACTCTTGATTCCACACATATGGGGGGCTTCAGACCTTCCTATTGGTTTTACTTGTTCTGAGGTGCCTTTTATGGGGAGGAGGCATGAGGTCGAGTGGAACTAGTGGTTGCTTTGAATTTGGAGCTCCTTTACGGTTCCCAGGCAATGGGAGGACTAGGCCACCATTTGGGAAGGGTTTGCCTCCAGCCCTGTACGGCACGTAGGCCATCATCTGAGGGGCCACTGGGGCAGCATCTGTCCTCTCTGGATTCCCATCTGTTTGACAGGCCCTGGCGTCTTTGTGCTGAGGATCCCTGTATTGTCTGGTATTTGTCAACATAAGGAAGCTCCATGTCCAAGTCGCTTGGAAGAAATCTTTGGAAGGAGAATGGTGCTAGGCTGCATTATTGGATCATCCGCGGACTTTTGCAGCACTTGTCTGGTGAGCTTCTGTACTGGGAGTGCTTATGTGGCACGTGAGGCAACGCGGTGGCTGCCTGCTTGTGACTCGGAGGCGTACTCTGTGTCTGATGGTCACCAATCTGTCGTCTCTTAGGGGTTCTGTTCACGTCTTTTGCCCACTTCTTTTTAATGAGGTTGTTTGATTTTTTTTGTCATGAGTTCTTTGTGGATTCACCCTTTTGCTGTGGCTGTGCAGTGCATTTGTGGATTTTTATTGTTGCTGTGATTCCTTCTGGGGTCTTCCTCACAGATTATTTACACTAATGTCTGTATTAATTGTTGGAAAAACTTTTATAGATATCAGTCCAGGGAAAGAATTTATGAAGACCCCAAATGACAACCATGGCAACAACCAAAATAAACAAATGGAATCTAATCAAATTAAGAAGTTTCTGCCCAGCCAAGGCCACAGTCATTAAAGTAAACAGACAACCTGTAGAATGGGAGAGAATGCCTACCTGCCGTACATGTGATAAAGGGCAGGTAACCTGAGTCCACAAAGAACTCAAGAAAAAGTCAGACAACCCCATTACAAAGTGGACGGAAGACATGAACAGAGACTCAAAGGAAGACAGTCTGAAGGCCAACACCACCTGAGACACACTCAGCATCTCTAATCATCAGAAATGCAAACCAAAACCACAAAGAAGCATCACTTAACTCCAGGCAGAATGGCTCTTATCAAAATGTTCCAAAACAGGGCAGCGCCTACGGCTCAAAGGAGTAGGGCCGTGCCATATACCAGAGGTGGCAGGTTCAAACCCAGCCCTGGCCAAAAACTGCAAACAACAAAAAAGTTCCAAAACAAGGGCTGGTGTAGATGTGGAGAGAAAGGAACACTTAATACACTGCTGGTGTGACTGTAAACGAGTCCAACCTCTATAAAAGTAGCACAAGGCCGGGCAGGGTAGCTCAGGCCTCTGATCACAGCACTCTGGGAGGCCGAGGAGGATAGACTGCTTGAGTTCACAGGTTTGAGACCTGCCTGAACAAGAGCAAAATCCCGTCTCTAAGAATAGCCAGGCACCAATCAGAACTGGTCGATCAACACTTGCGTGCCCGTGTGGAAGTCAAACTCACGTAGATGGGGGGAAGAGTTAGGTTAACTCACATCTCACTGTACACTGAACACCCTGGGAGAAGGGACACCTCTAACTTTTGGCTTACAATGTACAAAAGTAAATTATGTGACCAAACCATGTGTACACTTAACATTCTGAAATTAAAATAAATTAAAACAAAAATAGCTGCTGTGTGATATTGAGCAAATTATTTAACCCTATACAGCCTATTTCCACAGTCACAAAAAGGGGTGAGTGTCTTAAACGAGTGAAAGGTGAAAACACCAAATGAGACACACGTAAACTGCCCAGCATAAAGCTAAAGACATTACCCATGTGAAAAGCCCTGTGTATCACATCCACATCTACAGGCACTTAAATGTATGCCTTTATTTCTACAGTCCACTCGTCCCAACAGTGAGGTGAAGACCACGGCTCTCTGGAACAGAGCTGTGCACGTGCTCGTGACCTTTTCTTGAGGAGGGTCTATGGTTTTCCATCAGACTCCCAAAGGTGTCCACGGCCCTAGAAGGTTTACAAGCCCACATCACAGCTGCTTTTGGCTGTATTTTCTCTATTTCCCACGTTTATACAGCTCATGAAGTTTGCTTACAAACTCCAGACACAAATTAAATTTTAATTTGCTCAACAGCAACTAAAAAGTTAAATTGAAAGAATGGCCAGGGGGAGCCTCTTGCTCAAAGGAGTAGGGCACCGGGCCATATACTGGAGGTGGCAGGTTCAAACCCGGCCCCAGCCAAAAATTGTAACAAAAACAAAAAAGAATGGTCATAGAAAATGGTTCTCCTCTCATCTCTCTTTAAAATAATAAATTGGCTTGGCACCTATGGCTTAAGCGGCTAAGGCACCAGTCACATACACCTGAGCTAGCAGGTTCGAATCCAGCCCAGGCCGCCAAACAACAATGACGGCTGCAACCAAAAAATGGCCAGGCGTTGTGGCGGGCGCCTATAGTACCAGCTACTTGGGAGACAGAGGCAGGAGAATCGCTTGAGCCCAGGAATTGGAGGTTGCTGTGAGCTATGATGCTACAGCATTCTACCCAGGGCGGCAGCTTAAGGCTCTGTCCCAAAAAAATAAATAAATAAAAATAAAAAAAATAAATAACTAAATTCACTTAGCTCAAAACACCCTCCAACTTTGCCATAAATAAAACCAAATACCCAAATGAAAGCCAAAGTTTAAAAATCTGAACAAACAACATTAACAACAAAAACCGCAAAACACACTACAGACACAAATCTGGGAAACTTGAAATAGCTGAGAATTAAAGCTCTATTGCTTAAAAAATGCTCTATTGCTTAACAATTGCTCCTTCTTTGGAGTTAATTTTTCAAATTACTTAGTCCCTAACTCTAAGTTAACAACCTTCACTTCAAACAGCTATTATATTATTTTAAAATTGTACAGGAGACCATATGTCATCACAGCAGAGACCCCTAGCTGGACTCAGATAAACCAGAGGTAAGGTCCTGCTCTGTGTCGAACTGACCCTGCGTCAGCTGGACCTCGGCATTCTATGGTGCTACAATTTTATATCGAAACATGCAATCCCAGGGATATCTGCTACCCCAATATTATATTTTATTGCTAAAACAGAAACCTACAAGAGAGGTCACCTGGCACAAGATTTGATTTAAGTAAATTAAGTAAAATTAAGTAATTTGAACATACCAACAACAATAAACATGAGCATTACAGGAAGCTCCATCCCTGTCTCAGCACACTCAAGAGTGGGGCTCCCGGCAGTAGCCTCTTGAGACCTCAGAACAGCGCTGACAACTCCACACGCCTCTCCCGCACTGCTCTTTCCCCCAAGGTGGAGAGCACTTTAGGAGAGAGGCTTGACAAGGTACAGACACACAAAACATATGCAGAACAGAGGAAGGAATGTTTTGGTAGATCTTGGTAGGTAAAGCCTTATTTTATATTTCACTGGAAAATATTTGTTGTGGAAAGGGAAGGTTATTTTATTTATTTATTTATTTTAAAGAGACAGAATCTCACTTTGTTGCCCTGGGTAGAGTGCTGTAATATCACAGCTCACAGCAATCTCCAACTCCTGGGCTTAGGTGATTCTCTTGCCTCAGCCTCCCAAGTGTCTAGAACTATAGGCACCCACCACAACACCCAGCTATTTTTTTGTTGCAGTTTGGCTAAGGTCAGGTTCGATCCTGCCATCCTCGGTATATGGGGCCGGCACCCTACTCACTGGGCCACAGGCTCCAGCCAGGGAAGATTATTTTAATTGATTTTATTTCTAAACTACCTTTTCTAAAACAAGTAGTTCTCAAATGAAATACAAAGCTTTAGGCACCAGCCACATACACCAAGGCTGGTGGGTTCGAGCACAGCCTGGGCCAGCTAAACAATGACAACTGCAACAAAAAATAGCCGGGTGTTGTGGTAGGCACCTGTGTTCCCAGCTACTTGGGAGAAGGAGGCAAGAGAATCACCTAAGCCCAGGAGTTGGAGGTTGCTGTGAGCTGTGACACCACATCAATGTACCAAGGGTGATAAAGTGAGACTCTGTCTCTAAAAAAAAAAAAAAGATTAACAGTCAAATAAAAATATATGTTTAATGTTTAAAACCAGCAAATACAACCCCCCCCCAGTAAGTTTAGAGTGGTTTGTTACACAGCAATAGATAAGTTATATACATCTTTCTCCTTTTTACCTTTTTAGCACTTTGTATGCCTTTGTAGCAATTACTAGCATTAAGTCCTTTTCTGCATTAAATATATTGGGCAGTTTCTGCTTTCCTGGCTGGACATGGACCTACAAATGCTATGTTCGTAGAATTGAATTCTATACAGCCATCAGATTAATGTTGCACTAGAATTGATACAGGAAATTCCTACTGTATGTTTTTAAGTGAAAAAAAAATGAAATTAACCAAAGTACACATAGTATGATGCCAATTTAAAGCTATACAAGTGTCCATAAAGTTCATGTGCAATTTTCAAGTAAACACACGTGACACTCTCCTTGTGTGTATATATACACACATACACATACAAATAATTTGGAGGCGTATATGTATTTATAAAGGTTAACAATCATTACTTCATGACCCGATATCGCATCACTTTGACATTTTTTATTTTATTATTTTCATTTTCTACATTTATTCAATGTTCTGTAAAGGCATGTATTCCTTTCATAATTAGAAAATATTTTGGGGGGGCAGCACCTGTGGCTCAGTGAGTAGGGCGGCAGCCCCATATATGGAGGGTAGTGGGTTTGAACACGGCCCTGGCAAAAAAATAGCCGGGCATTGTGGTGGGCGCCTGTAGTCCCAGCTACTCGGGAGGCTGAGGCAAGAGAATCGCCTGAGCCCAGGAGTTGGAGGTTGCTGTGAGCTGTGACATTACAGCACTCTACTGAGGTCAACAAAGTGAGACTCTATTTCTAAAAAAAAAAAAAAAAAGAAGAAAGAAAGCATGAAAGCAAGAAAGGAAGGAAGAAAGGAAGGAAGGAAGGAAGGAAGGAAGGAAGGAAGGAAGGAAGGAAGGAAGGAAGGAAGGAAAGAAAATATTTTGTTTTGAATTATTAATTTTTAAGACATCTAGATTGATATTTGGTTTAGAGCAGCCATCATACCCTCTGTAACTCTCTTTTTAGCAACATATTCAAAATGACATTTTTCCCCCCCCAAAATAGATTATATGAGAAGACTATCTTACCCCTGGTAATACAAGCTAGGTTGTATCCCCTCTTGTTCCCTATAACGCATATTCATGCAGTACCATATGAAGAGGACTTACAGTGTTTTTCTACTCTCTGCTCTCATTTTAAAGATTTCATGTCACCTTATGACACGGTAGCTGCTGAAACATCCTCCTGACAAATATCCCCCATCTGTTTCCACTCTACATAAATCATTTTGAGGGTGTATGTATGTTTGGCTACTGAGAATATTTTATTAAAAGGATAATATGCTTTTATACTGACTGCAATGTCTATTACAAATACTGTATTCCTGTGACATGAAAGTTATAATTGATGCAGACTTGGCTCAGAAGAATTTAGCCAAAATACGATAGTTCCAGGTACTCAGGTACTCAGGTTCTGCACTGAGTTTTTTTTTTTTTTTTTTTTTTACCATTTTACTCAATTATGTCATGTTTATTGATCCTATTTTGGAAATCCAGAGGTTAATTAATGTGCACAGACTTCAGTAGGAATACTTTCTAAATAATGGTGACAGTCTAATTTTGTTAGGTTCATTTATTAGAGAATTGTATTTGAGTGTATTTTAACTAATAAACCGATACGTAAAAAAGAATATGTTGAAATTCTATCAAGTTAGATAAAAATGTACTTTAAACATTAACATATACAGATGTTATATAACCTAGGCCAGGAACCCATCTTATTGAAATATGTGCATGACTACATTTAAGTTGAAGACCAGGCCAGGGTGGCTGAAGCAGTACACAAAATTGAGCTGATTATTAGTGAGTTAACTGCTAAATTCAGTTGATGTTGATGTATATAACCCTGTCCCTAAACTTTCTTTTATTAGAATTATGTCCATTGGTGAACTGATGGCTTCCAATAATTATATCATCATCATAATTAGCAACATATTTTTTTGAGACAAAGACTCACTCTGTCATCCTGGGTAGACTGATGTGGTGTCACGGCTCACAGCTCAACCTCAGTCTCTTGGGACCAAGAGATCCTTCCGCCTCAACCTCCAAAGTAGCTGGGACTACAGGTGCCTGCCACAACACCCGGCTAAGAGATGGGGTCTTGCTCTTGCTCAGGCTGGTCTTGAACTCGTGAGCTGAGGCAATCCACCCTCCTCAGCCTCCCAGAATGCTAGGATTACAGGCATGAGCACCGCGCCCAGCCTGGAAACATTTATTGATCAACTATTGACAATCAGGATTTGAACCCAACAGTCTGATACAGGAGCCTTCACTCTAGACAATGGGTTTTGGAGTCTGACTTCCTGAATTCCCTCCTGGCCTCTGGTACCAGATTTCACATGTGTATTAACAGTACTCATCTTATTGTCTTCTTATAAGATAGCATTTGTGAAATATTTGAAACATTTCTGCATAGTGGATGCTCATTATATATTAGTTATCATTATAATAATACTGTGCCACCTTTTAATTACAGAAGTTTAGCTCTAAAAGGGACCTTAAATATGATTAAGTTCACTGTTGCCATTGTAGGTCACAATCTGTTAGCAGATTATGAAATGAATTTAAGAGCTCTGTTCCAGCATTTAAGAAACATATAAAATAAAATAAAATCAATCAGAGTGAATTGCATGTCATGAGAGTTTAGTGTTGTTTCATGACATGTTTGTTTTCAGGGGATAGAAGACATGATGGATGCTGCCTACATCACCTTGGCTCTCTTCTTCTGGTTCTGCCCATCCCCAGCATCTTTGTACTTCTCTCCTATGTGATCTTCCCTCCTGTTCTTCAGAGAACTACCCTACAGCTACTGGAGCTACATTAGCCCAGTGTAATATATTCACCGTGTATGTTCAGTGTCTATTATTCATCTGTTGCTGCATAATGAATTTGTGAAAAACTGGTGACTTAAAATAACAAATGTTTACGACCTCATACAATTTCTTTTTTTTTCATTTTTTCATTTTTTTTTTATTTTGACATATACATGTGTTTATTAGGTTTCCACTTTTTGCCTTCACAGAATTAAAAAGGCTTAACATTTCATAACAATGCCAGTGTTTAAGATAAGGACTAGAAACAAAAACCTTGAAAAGAATGAATGAAGATAAATACATTCAGAAAAGAAATCAGATGATTGCTGCATCAAAATATTAAGCAACATTAATAATAATAAGGCATAGAAAGTAACATTCACATTGTCAAATAAGAGTATGTCTATTATAGAATGCTTAAACTCTGAAGCTCAGTATGGGGTCATCAGTTAACTTATTTTTTTCCCAAAGTCTCAAAAAATAGACAACTAATATTTATAAATAAAAGTAAAAGATAATTTAAAAAAACAGATCATGCCAAATCTTATAGACAATAGAAAAAGAAGAAATATTTCAAAGTCATTCTACTTCATCTGGACAATTTGGACATCTTTTAATCTGGACATTCTACTTAATCTGGAAATCTACCCAATTCCCGAGGTTCAGGAATCCAAGAACAATTTAGGCAGATGGTTCTGTCTCAGGGTCTCTCATGAGATGCCACTCAATCCCGTCAGCTGGGATTGCAGTCATCTCTAGGCTCAATTGGGGCTGAAAAATCTACTTTCAAACTCATGGGGTTGTTGATGCCACTGTTCCTGGTTGGCTGGTGACTGGAAGCCTTATTTCTTTGTCACGAGAGTCCATGTTATGGGCCTCTTCATAGGGCTACTCATAAAATGGAACCTTGCTCCCCCTCAGAGCCAGGGACCCGAGAAAGAGACAATCCAAGATGGATGCCATAGTCTTTTATATCTGAATCTCAGAAGTGGCATACCATCATTTTTGCTGTATTTTATTGGTCACACAGACCGACTATGGTATAGTGTAGGAGGAAAATACCCAAAGGTGTGGATATCATAAGGTAGGGATCATTGGGACCTCCTTTGGGGACTGGCTACCACAGAAACCGTGAACTAAAATGTCTGGAAGGTTGCCTCTTGCTGGGGTAGCCTATAACCAGTGATTGACGGGTAATGAACTTTGAAAGCCTAGCTCTCTTACCTCAGGCTGGTCAAGTTCTGCAAACTATTTTATGCTCCAGGGTTCCCTACAGAATAAGGCTGAGGCTAGGACTTCAACTAAGATCTCACTCTTGATTGACCCATTTCTTGCTCTCTCCTCTGTTTCTTTTACTCCAAATACCAGCTTCTTCTTAGAGCATATCTTTGTTAAACCACTTGCACTCAAATCTCTATCTCAAGATCTGTGTTTGGGGATCTCATCCTAGGGCAAAGTAGTGGTGGTGGTTGTGTGATGTGTGTGTATTTACTGTGTCAATATAAAACATAGCTTACTGGTAGTCATAGTTACAACATTACGTTGACTTAAAAAAAACCTCTGCGGGCGGCTCCTGTGGCTCAGCGAGCAGGGCGCCGGCCCCATATACCGAAGGTGGCGGGTTCAAGCCCGGCCTCGGCCGAACTGCAAAACAAAAAATAGCCGGGCGCTGTGGCGGGCGCCTGTAGTCCCAGCTACTCGGAAGGCTGAGGC
>CAUYON010159810.1:0-53431 GCA_963573935.1 Arctocebus calabarensis | reverse complement strand
AAAAAAAAAAAAAAACCTTAAAAAAAAAAATCCCTTGGAATTCTAGACTTTTTTGTTGTTGTTGTTAAATCATAGCTGTGTACATTAATGCAATTGTGGGGTACAATGTGCTGGTTTTATATACAATTTGAAATATTTTCATCAAACTGATTAACATAGCCTTCACGGCATTTTCTTAGTTATTGTATTAAGACCTTTATATTCTACATTTAGTAAATTTCACATGCACCTTTGTAAGATGCACTGTAGGTGTGGTCCCACCCGTTACCCTCCCTCTACTGATAACCTTCCCTCTCCTCCCTATCTCCTTTTTTTATGGCAAGTTTCAGTATCATTGAAAAACATGAGACTCCCATATTTATCTCTTTATCTCATTTTTGAACAACAAACAGGTATATTCAGCTGCTTACTCAACATCTCTGATGGGATATGATATCCTAGCACCTCCAATTCACCATGTCCCAAACTGTGCACATTCTCTCTCTCCTACCCTTAAATCTGCTCCTTCAAATGTCCCATTCCAGTGAATTAGATAACATTGTACGAGGTGGGTGATTCCTTCTTCTCTCTCACCTTCCACATCCAATCACTCATCAGGCCTCATTTTTAAGTCAGAGAGTTTTGAAACATACTTTACATATAACATTTGAACAAGATGCATTTTATGTAAATATATTTTTTACGTGTATGATTCAATGAAGTTTTCTTTCTTTCTTTTTTTTTTTTTTTTGCTTTTTACAAGAGACATACTTTATTTCATATATTTTTTATTTCAGGTTAATGTGAGGGTACAAACAATTAGGTTACAATGTTTGCATTTGTTAAGTAGAGTCCCTCTTGTAGTTGTATCTTGCACCCAAGAAGTGTGACATACACCCTTACATTTAGTTTTGATGAACATTTGTGTACGTACACCCAGGTAACTATGGCTCCAATTAAAATAATAAAACATTTCCATCATTTCATAAAGTTCCCTTATGGCCCATTGCAGTCAATTCACCCCCACCCCCAATTCACCCCACACCAGTTACACAGAGGAGACATAAAGTTCAAGTGCAGTTTTAAATAGTTTAACATAGTAAATTGCCCAGGAACTTTACAGATGCCCTGTGTATATTACCTAAGTGTAATCACACAGTATGTGGTCATTTTCATGGATTTCTTTTACTTAGAAGAGTATTTTCAGGTTCATCCACATTGTTGAGTATATCAGTAGCTTATTCCTTATAAATATCAAGTAACATTTCATTGTATGATGGAATGATATATAACTGTTTAACATATTGTTATATCATAACTGTGGATACAATCTTGAGTCAGTTACAGTATGAATAACATAAATGCAAACTTTTTAACAAATTTTCATCCATATGTTTTGTAGCTATATGACTTCATTTTGGAGAGTCAAATATCTGGAAGTGGAATTGCTGGGTCATATGTTAAGTGTATATTCACCTTTGCAAGAAACTGTCTAATGTTTTCCCAAACAGATGTATCATTTACACTTCCACAAGAATTCTGGTTGTTCCCCATCCTCATCAACACTTGATATTGTCAATTTAATCATTCTAGTGGGTACAGAGTGCATTGTTTATGTTCTTATTGGCTATTCTTTTTTTTTTCTTAACTGTCATTCAACTTTTTGCCCCCACATTTCCTTGGGTATCTTACTAAGATTCAAGAGTTATTTAAGCCCTTTGGATACAGGATGCAAATCTTTTCTCTTGGTCTATGGCTCAACTTTATATGTATATGTGTATGTGTATGAGTGTGTTTGTGTATATATATATATATATATACGTACATATATATATACACACACACACACTTTTTTTTTTCCTTAGAGTCTCATTCTGTTTCCCTGGGTTGAGTGCTCTGGCATCATCATAGCTCACAGTGAACTCAAACTCTTGGGCTCAAGAGATTCCCATGCCTCAGCCTCCTGAGTAGCTGGGACTACAGGCTCCCACTGTGATACCCGGTTAATTTTTCTATTTTCAGTAGAGACAGAGTCCTCCTCTTGCTCAGGCTGGTCTTGACCTCCTGAGCTCAAGCAATCCACCTGCCTTGGCCTCCTAGGTTGCTAGGATTATAGGGGTGAGCCACCATGCTTGGCCTCAACTTTACATTTTCTTAATTTTGTCTCTCTTGAAAAGCAGATGCTTTCCTTCCTTCCTCCATCACTTCCTTCCTTCCTCCACTATATTTCTTTTCTGCCTTCCTCTCTTTCTTTCTTTTTACTTAGGTAGTATTTAGAGGACCATATCATCAACTAAAAATGAAGACAGTTTGATTCCCATAAGAAAATTTGAAAGCCATAAATGAAGCTTTATGGCTTTCATTTCTTTTTATCACCTTACTGCATCAGCAAATACCTCTAATACAAAGTTATATAAGAGTGGTAGGGCGGCACCTGTGTCTCATCGAGTAAGGCACGGGCCCCATATACCGAAGGCGGTGGGTTCAAACCCAGCCTCAGCGGAACTGCAAAACAGAGAAATAGCTGGGCATTGCGATGGGTGCCTATAGTCACAGCTACTCGGGAGGCTGAGGCAAGAGAATCGCTTAAGCCCAGGAGTCGGAGGTTCCTGTGAGCTGTGTGACGCCACGACACTCTACTGAGGGTGATAAAGTAAGACTCTGTCTCTACAAAATTAAAAAAAAAAAGTGGTAAGAACAGCTCTGCTTCCAACTTAATGAGAAAATGTTATGTCTTATACGATAAAGTATGATGGTAGCTGTAGATTTATTATATATTTTTTATAAGGTTGATAAAGTTACTTTCTATCCTTACTGTGTAGAGACTTTATCATGAATGTGCATTAAATTTTGCTATTTCTACATTTATTGGGATAATCACAACTTTTCCTCTTTTCTTCTATTACTAGAGAGATTTATTCCTGAATGTTAACCTAAGCATGTGGTCATGAAATAAATTTCATTTACTACTAATAAAACTTTTTATATATTGCTAGATTTGATCTGTAAATATTTTGTTAAGAGTTTAAAATTCTGTACTGATATGGAATATTGACCTCTACTTGTCCAGTCTGGTAATATCTTTTTCTGGTTTTAGATTCAAGCTAGTGGTGGCCTCATATAAGGCTTTATTCAATTCAGTTCTACTTTTCCCTTCTGGAAGTGGGGATTAATTAGTCAACATAGGAACATTTTTAAGACTTTTGATACATGTTAGTCAATGCTCACCAGAAAACTTTCCGCTTACCTTCCCACAGCAATATGTGATAACATCTTTCGCTATGCTATTTTCTACAACACCAGGAAATGTCATTAAATATCTTGAAAATGAAAGATGAAAATGATCTCTCATTCATTTGAATTTCTTTGATCAAAAGAGAAAAGAGAGTATTATTTTATATATTTATTGTGGTCATTTGAATTCTTTTGAAAATTGAGTATTTGTGTTCTTTACACATTTTTCTCACTATCATTCCTCCTGTTATTTCTGATATAAGAGTTCTTTATAGATTAATCATATTCGTCATACATTAACAGATATTTTCCTACTTTGTTATTTTCTCAACTAAAACCTCTAAGAACACAGACAGAAATAATATAAAATAAAGCGCAATGTGAAAATTGGCAAAAATTGGTTTTGGCATGTAGAAACCCGTTAAAATAGTTCTTGAGTACCCTAACTTAAATACTTGCATTTCTCGATACAGTTATGAATTTTCCTTGTGCAAATAGGTAGTAGTGAGTATGCTTCCAGAAAAGAGATCTAAAGACTCTCTTTAGCCCTGGCCACAGAGAATGTGTTAAGGGAACAAGGTTTACCTTTGGCAGCCTGGTCCTAGACCACACTTAATCTTCCAAGTCCTTTTTGATCATCTCTCCTTTTAATAAGCATCATGGTCCACCCATCTGGCAGATGGAGAGGGCAAGATCACCAGTATTGAGGCGCTGCCTATATTCTTCCCTCTTGCCTTGTCACTTCCATGGCTGCTCACACTCACATATACTGGTCATCTATCACATTGCTCTATGGCCCAGGGTCCATGCACAACAAATGAGTCTAGTGAACATGCTAAATGGAAGTTTCCTCCTGGGAAGTATTCATATTTTCAAGTTGTCCTGGCAAAATGCCCCCAAAGCACTATGGTGTAGTATTTTAGGCTTAGCATCAGAAAGTCCAAGATTCAGGGTCAGAGATTCTAACATACCCTTATGATCTTGGATAAATTATTTAGCTTCTCTAGGTCTCAGTTTCTTCATTTGTAAAGCGGGAATGTAATTATCTGTCTTGCCGAGATTACAGGTTTATTGGAGACATAAGATAATATAATGTGAATGGGATTTTTTACCAAAGAAATTGGGATGGAATTATAACTGCATCAAGACTGATGGAGTTGTATTTTCCCTGTCAGCATCCCTCTTTAATACTCTAAGAGTAGAAAAATACCCACAGAGTCCAAAGCAAGCAAAAATACGTAGAGTCACTCAGAGATTCATACTATTCAGTTTGACAATCGTAAAACCTGGATTGAATTAGTTGGTGATTACTAACGTTCAGAAGGAGGTTTTTCACCATAGCAAGTACTGATATCTTGTTGACTATGGGCATCCACAGAACCCACATACAAATTTCCTCTTCACATCAAGCTTCTGGCAAAGTGGGAAGTTTTCTTATTATAAAATTTTTGCTTCTCCCCGATAATAATGACTTTTAGGCAAGAAAGAGAATCTCCAACATGGAATTTCAGAGTACTTTAAACCAGATGGAATTGCCTGTGGACAAATTATGACATAGATTAGCAGACTAAAGTTTACTCTTTGGTTATTTGAAGGAAGCCGTTGGTCTGTAAGCAGAACTCAAATGTTTACCTGTCCCTTGTCATACTAATATTTGAATTCTGTTCCTTACCC
This sequence comes from Arctocebus calabarensis, assembly GCA_963573935.1. Lineage (NCBI taxonomy): Eukaryota > Metazoa > Chordata > Mammalia > Primates > Lorisidae > Arctocebus > Arctocebus calabarensis. Next base: position 48,544 of record CAUYON010159810.1, on the reverse strand, counting down.
ATCCTACCTGGCTGACTCTCTCAGAGGTGGAGCATCGTCAGAACTAATTCCCAGTATACTCTCACCACTCAGCAACTGGTCCAAAACTAGCTGAGCCAAATCATGTTGGGAGCTACATTCTAAGTTACCTCTGACATCACTACACTGTTTCATTTATAGTCTCAACTTGGCTTTCAACCTTGATAAGGTAATCTTTCTTTTGTCCCTTCCTGTGATGAAGCCCCTATTTCTGCTTCTGCTGTCTCAGAGATCTTGAGTAAACCACTGCTCCTAGAGTCCTTGGGCCAACACCACCTACTTTGGCATAAGTTCTATGATCATTACTCCTACTGAATTCACATCAGCCTTGTGATAGAGACATAGGCATACACTTGTTATGTGTAAAGAAGGGATGTGTATTTTCCTTAATTGATGGATACATCATAGAAATAGGAGACATATAAAATGTACAAGTTTATGGTTGCATAGTATTCCACAGTAGACATATACCACAATTTGTTAATCCATTCATGGGTTGATGGGCATTTGGAATACTATGCAACTGTAAAAAGGATGGAGACTTTACATCTTTTATGTTTACATGGATGGAACTGAAACATGCTCCTTTCAGTAAAGTATCTCAAGAATGGAAAAAAAAAACTATCCAATGTACTCAATACTATTGTGAAACCAATATATGATCACCTACACATTCATATAACTGATAAAACACAACCATAGTCCAGAAAGGAGGAGGAAGGAGAGGAAAAGGGAAGGGGCGTGGGGAGGTCCGGAAGAGGGAGGGTATCTGGTGGGACCTCACCTATTGCACACAAAGCAATGGTACATTTCAAAACTATTAAGAGTAGAGACATTTGTCTTACCACAACAAATAAGTAAGTGAGGTGATGGTTATGTTAATCAGTTTGATGTAAACATTCCACATGGTATATCAAATCAGCACATTGTACCCAATAAATATACACAATTGTGATTTAATAAAAAATAAATAAAATGTGCATATTTAAATGTACAGGTGAAAATTATTATTTAAAAATTTTCACTCAGGGTGGTGCCTGTGGCTTGGTGAGTAGGGTGCCAGCCCCATATACCAAGGGTGGCGGGTTCAAACCCAGGACTGGCCAAATTGCAACAAAAAAATAGCCAGGTGTTGTAGCAGGCGTCTGTAGTCCCAGCTACCTGGGAGGCTGAGGCAAGAGGATCACCTATACCCAAGAGCTGGAGGTTGCTGTGAGCTGTGATGCCACAGCATTCTACGGAGGGTGACAAAGTGAGACTCTGTCTCTAAAAAATAAATAAATAAACAAAATAAAATAAATAAAAAATAAAAATATTCACCCTAGTAGCCATTACCTGGCTGAAGGAATAAAACCTTGCTGATATCCCAGAAGCCACCCTGAGTGACCCTCTAAATCACAGTCGCCTTCCTGCTCAGGGCATACTGCCTTCTGACAGTGGTGATAGCTTCCTCACTCCCATTACAGTTTAGATCAGGGCTCAGTAAACATTTTTATGATACTCCTAGGTAGTAAAAATTTGGGACTTTAAGGATACATATGGTCTCTGTCTCACCTTTTTTTTTAAATTGTCTTTATTATTAAATCATAGCTGTGTACAATAGTCACCTTTTTTTATTTGTTCTTTTCTTATTTGTTTCTTCGGGCTTTTTCTCATGTTTTTTTAATAACCCCACAGGCAGAAGTTTGCTGATCTCTGGTTTATCACTCTCCAAGAGATGTTGCTTTCGTTTTCCCATCTCTTTGAAAAATTTGTAAATAAATGGAATGATAACTGAATATTCTTTTCAACATGATGTCTATAAGATAATTTATGTTATTGTATGTAGCTGTAGCTCATTTATTTTCATTGCCATATGCATCCCATTGCCAGAATTTACCAATAGTTTTCTATCCATTCTACAATTAGTCTTTGGATTTTTTTAAAAGGTTATGCTTTTACAAAAAATGTCATTATGAATGTTTTTGTATGTACTCTGAGGCACAAGCGAAAGTATGTATACTTTCTGGGCTACATACTTTGGGGCAGAATTGTGAAGTCTGTTTTCCACTTTACTAAAGACATAGTAGGGGATGTTGTCACTCACACAAGCAGCATATTGGCATTGCCATTGGTCCAGGTTCCCTGCAACACTTGGCACTGACAATAAATGGTTTTAATTTTTGTCAATCTGTTTCTACTTTGCATTTCCTTAATTTCTAATTATGGCTTTCACTTTTATTTCCATTAATGCTAATGACATCTAGCACAGTTTTACTAAGGCCTTTGGTCCTTTGAATTTTCCATATGGGAATGTGTCTATTGGAGTCTTTTCTCATTTTTTTCTTGGGCACTGTTAGGGCTCAGAACAAACTACCCCTAAGTATGGCATGTTGCCATACTGAGTATTTTAAGCTTAAGTAAATTGAGAAAAACCACAGAAGCAGAAAGTTCTCTCTAACCTTCTCCCACTCTTTCCATTTAAAGCAGGCCATGGAAAATATAAGAGAATAGGAAAACTGGCTGGGTATTGTGGCAGGCACCTGTAGTGTTGCCAATCAGGAGGCTGTGGCAAGGGATCGCTTGAGCACGTGAGGTTGCTGTGAGCTACAAGGCCATGACACTACCCAGGGAACAGAGTGAAAAAAAAAAAAAAAAGAAGGAAAAAAAGAAACTGTGACAGAAAGAATTCCCTTTCCTTTTGCCTGTTCTCCCCTGAAGCAGGCTGTAAAATCTCATTTATCTTCCCCTGAAGTAGGTTGTAAGACGTTTCATTCCAGAGGGATTCTCCCTATACCTCAAGGAAAGGAATATCCTTATTGGTGAAGACACAGAAAATAATTTTTTTCTTTTTTTTTTGAGACAGTCTCAGTCTGTTACCGCAGGCTACAGTGTGGTGGAGTCACACAAACTCAAACTCCTGGGCTCAAGGGATCCTCTTTTCTCAGCTTCTCAAGTAACTGGGGCTACATGTGTGCACCACCTTGCCCAGCTAAGTTTTCTTTTTTTTTTTTGTTAGTAGACCCTGGGATCTTAATCTTGCTCAGGTTGGCCTCGAAATCCTGAGCTTAACAAATCCAATTGCCTTGTCCTGTCAGAGTGCTATGATTACAGGTGTGAGCCACTGCATGTGGCCATGGAAAAGAATCTTAATAAACAAGCTAGATCGTACCCCTTCTGTCAAATTATACTTCTCTACAACTATCCACTTCTTCATCAAAGATACCATAGAATACACAAATTTCTCTGTTTCTTTGTATCTTCATTTCCTTATGAAGTCCCTAGTAACACATAAAACTCATTGAATAAATTTATAAGTATTTTTCCTGTTAATCTTTGTCAGCTTTGACTTTTAGACTCAGCCAAGGACCCTAAGAGAGTTGAGGAAAACTTTTTCTTTCCTACTGTAGTTTGTTTTCTTTTCAATTTATAGAATTTTAAAATACATTCTAGATAATAAGGTGGGTTTTTCGGGGAGGGGGGCAGGAGATTTACGATAACTTATGACTCTTGTGTTTTGGGATTCCCCCTTTTTATAGTGTTTTTGATGAACAGATGCTCTCAATTGCAATTTGGTGGAAATTGTTAATTTTTTTCATTATAATGCCCACCATATGTATTTTATTTTTAAATTTGTGACAAATGAGTTTTGAAAGCACCTGTAGCTAAGACGCTTAATTACAGGACCCATGGCAAAGGAGCAGGGAAAACCTCTGTGTTTTCATCCCTTGTATGAGGTCATTGTATCTATGAGCTCACCTTACCAATATTCATGTGGCCAAAGCTTGACCATATATGACAGAATCATTGTGCTCTTCACCCAAGGCCACTCTAAGTGCTTTGTCCCTCCCGTGGATCAATCCTTCTTAAAGCTGTCACATACTGGTCGGTTGGTCATTCACAGTTTTTCACATCCCACCTGAAAGATCTCCAGCTGGAGCTTTAGGACTGCTGGATAGCTTTCATCTTCTCTTTCCTTTTTCACATCACAGTTTCTCAGCCCAATAAACCTGTTGACCCTCTCTGAAGTTGACATGGTGGACCATCACATCTTTCCTCTCTTTTGGCTTCTAGTATACTTATTTTTTCTCCTATCTTCTGTTTAGTTTTTTTCCCCTACCTTTTTACCAATCTCAATCCAATAAACCTGTTGACCCCCTCTGAAGTTGACATGATGGACCATCACATCTTTCCTCTCTTTTGCCTCCTAGTATACTTGTTTTTTCTCCTATCTTCGGTTTAGTTTTTCCCCCTACCTTTTGCTACCAATCTTGACATCAGTGGTTGGGGGTGGAGGTTGGTTGACCTTTGAAAAATCTGTTGATTCTCTTCCACAGAAAAATACATATACTTATAGGTAAATAAATACTACTTTCCATAAAATTTCAGAAGTGATATTCTCATTATCTCCTTAGGTCCTCTCACAACTGTCTCGTAAGAAAGATAAATTAGGTAAAATATTGATATTATTTCTGTTTGGTAGGTGGAATCAAGGCTGAAAGAGTTTAAATGATAGAATGACAAAGATGGAGAAGGCAAATGGTAGGGAATGGGTAGACCATGAAGAATCAATGATCAAATCCAGTGGTTGTGACTCTAATTACAAATGTGTCTGTAGGGAAAATTAGTTGATATGACTTTGTAGTGATGCAAAATGATTTCAAATGCACTCAGACAAATGGATGTGATTTCTGGGACAATAGCATCGACTTGCACACCAGGTATTAGTAGTCTTTCCAGCACATTATGTCCAGCCTTCGTGATATTTTTCTAAATATTTGCACATATTATCTTAAGCTTCCTTTATTTGTAAAACCAATCTATCTCATTCTTGTTCAAATATTATATTTCTTAGGTTAACCAAAAAGCATATTTTGGGGGAAGGAGTTTAGTCAGATGTGCAGAAAGATGCATATTATCTTTCACTAGGCCACTCACTCACTCATCTACCGTTATATCAACTTGTTACCAGAATTATTTACATATGATGTGATATATTTGTTAATTATCTAGTATTAAAACTCTGTAAAAAATCCCTCAAGGTTAAATGCAGATAGACAAAATGAAAGAAAATTCAAACAAGGACTTTAAGATAATAAATTTTCTTGGGATCATCAAATCTCGAGAACCAATAAATGAATTTTTCCTGGGAAATCTGTGTTATGGTTTATAAATTACTTTCTAATCAATACTTTCACTTTTATTTGCGATCTTAAGTTTTTCTACAGAGATATTTCTCTTTGAGGGTTGTGATAAAGCAGTTTGAGGAGAACTGGGAAGCTGCTGGCAGTGGGACAGGGATTAGATTATAAAAGTGAGGAAGGCTGGATGCTTTCTGTTGAAATAGACTGTTAAGAACTTTGTCAAAGAATGAACTCTTACTGTAACCCACACCTCATTTGTCACCCTGATGGGCTGAGGAAAAGTGACATTTACAAACTGAGAATGAAAGCACATCCATTTCACCAGTCTGACACCCTGATATAATAACTATTTACCTTGAGAAAGAGGCACTGAGATTTCCGATTCTTGTGAATCTTCTCACTTTGGCACTTATTTTCTCACTCTGTCAAACAGCCCCAGATTAATGGAACAATTTGTTCAACAAATCATATTAGTCGAATGTGCACAGGGTAAAGAGAGAGAGGTGGGGGAGTAGAAAATTTTTACTCATTCATAGCAGTGGTATCTCTGCAAATAAAAATGTAGTTATGCCTGACATTTACAGAGAGACCATGTGAAAGGGAGAGGGTGTAATGACTCCAGGCAGTAGAGAGACCACTTTGTAAGAACAGTAGTGCTCAAGGGGGAATAAGATAAAGTTACATATAACATCTAGATTGAGCTTCCTTCTAGAACATATTTGTCAAATACAGCAGGATATGCTGGTGTCAAAAAAGAAGTTTCCCAGAAAATTAAGCAACTTATGCTTTCTATGCTACACAGACATGTGCCTTTCCAACCCACTTGGGAAGTCTTAATGATTTCTGGGAACATCATGTTCCAAAAAATGATCCCTTTTCTCAGAAACAGATTATAGGTACAGGGCAAGGGGGGAAGTCCGAGATAGCTACCTATGATTAAGATTGAGATTGTTAATCCTGGTAGGCATTCAATTCCCATCCCAAAAGGCAAATAAAATAAAAGAAAACAAAACAAAATAAAATAAAATAATCGGCATGGGTTCAACATTTCCTATGTTGCGTGCCTTTGTGCCAGAAGTTGGAATGAATGTTTAGAATATAGAGAGCCAATAAATATCACTTACAACAAATCATGTTTATTTAAATGTGTGCTGTCTATTGTCTCTTTTCACCCATTAAAAAAAAAAATACAATGTAATATCACATTTTCCCACTAACTTTCAAAGGACCCTCGCAGTTGGCTGTGATGTTCATTTTTTTGCATTAGTGTTGTCACACTGCTATTATACCTTGCATCCACAACAGAAATTGACACTCACTTGTTCCCTACTTCTGTACACTGTGGCCTTGGGTGTCAAGGGAAAATATTGCTTTGCACTGTTGCCTTCTTTTGATTTCTCTTTCCTTTTCTCTTCTTTCTCTCCCATTTTCTTTCTCTTTAAAGGTTTTTTGAGTCACAGGAGAGATCCCCAAATCCTTGGTTCCTGGAAACTTGTAATTAACTGAGAAGGAATGTTTTCACTTTGTCAGTTTGAAATTTTCAACTGACAAATGTTCTTTTTTTATCCCAGGATTACTCTAGAAATATTTTAGCGTAAAAGTGACCTGTTCAAATTATTAGGAGTAATGACAGCTCAACACAAGCTTCATTTCCAGTCCCACTTCAAAGGCAAGTAACAATCTGAAACCTCCTTGGATATCATTGATGTGACTGCCTCCGAGGACTTTAGGCACTCTACTTTTAGGTATTTATTTTACATTAAAACATGTTCTTTCAGAAAGCTCAGGCCACTCATTTACTACTTATTTGTCCCCCCTTTCATATAGTAAATATTTTATCAAAGAGGATCAAAACATCACATGAAACTTTGGGGGAATTTAGGAGCCTAAATAAATAGGAAAATACTTCTACACCAGATATATAGTATTTCTTTTTGTGGACATGGCTGTGTGCCTGTGTATATTTGTCACAAAGGAAATGTATGCTTTGTAAGAAAATTTAAAATGTGTAGAAAAGATACAATTTTTTCTCTTCTAACTTCCTAAGTGTATATGCACACACAACTGTGTGTATATTCATGTGTCTGCTTACCCAGCTATCTCTCTATTTTTCTATGACAGAGCTGAGAGATAACTATCTGGAGTCACCTCTATTAATAAGTGGAGATGTGTTTTTAGTTTACACACTTGCAGCAGAGAACCTGGGGGGTGTGTGCATGGATGACTTTGTGATGGACTTGCCTGCCTTTTTCACTGTGGTCATAGTCACATGGTCTCTCTACTATTCTTCTAGACCAGTGGTCCCCAACCTTTTCTGCACTACTTGCCAGTTTAATACAAGACAATTTTTCCACAGACCCAGGGTGGGGGGTGGAAGGGTGGTTTGAGGTTATTCAAATGCATGAAGTTCATTGCATATTTTATGTTTGTTATTATTGCATTGTAATATATAATGAAATAACTATAGAGCTCACATTCAACTATACAGCTGAATCAGTGGGAGTCCTGGGCTTGTTTTCCGGCACCTGCACGGCCCCACATCCGGGCCTCAGCCTTACCACCGGTCCTCAGGCATTAGGTTTTCATAAGAGCCACAAGCTAGATCCCTCACAGGCCCCCTTCACAGTGGGGTTAGTGCTCCCATGAGAATCTCAAGTCCCTGCTGACCTGGAGCTCAGGCAGTGATGCTAGCGATGGGCAGTGACTGTAAATGCAAATGAAGCTTGTTCGAAGCTCCCCTCTGGCTGTGAGGCCCAGTTGCTAATGGGTACCAGTTTGTGGCCCTGGGGATTGGAGACCACAGTTCTAGAGTGTTCCTAGTCCTTGCCTAAGTTAGGGTGACTTAATACAGTGGAAGTCTGCTACTCACTCAAGAAACAGTCCCCTGCAGGTATCCCTGTTGGCGAGCAGCTTTCATCCCACAGGGATTATTTCTTGCTGGGAGGTCTTCGGTCCATTAGGGCTTGAGGCCTTCTGTGTCTGGCTGGTGTAAAAGGAGACAGAGAGAGGAGACTCTCCTTAATTATCAAGATCCCAATCCAGTGAAGATGCACACCGTTTCTGTGGATGCAGAGAATAATGGGAAATGGTGACCCTGGCTGGTGAATTCCTTCCAAGGATGTCTACCCATTATGGAAAAGGAGGTGCAAAAAATTGTCTCGGCCACCCACCCCTGTGGGCTGTTGGTTTCATTGGCTCTATTTCATGTTTCTCTGTTCCCTCTCCCACATCCTCATATTTTTAGAGCTTTATCTTCTATTCCCAACTGCTTGACTCCTCTGTTTCCCAGTATAAATTTTAGAAAGAGAATCCAATTGGTATATTGTCCGTCGTTTTATCGCTGACAGGCCACTTCAGCTGTCACGGGCCAATCTGTGGCATTGGTGTCTATGTGTCTAATGTTCACCTTTAATATAATTAACTGTGCCTTTCTTTATGTATATCTTTATTTTTAACTAGAAGTGTGTGGAGGGGAGTTGTATGTGAAGTTTTTCTTAGAACTGTGGCCATCTTGATTTTATTCACCTATGTTGTCCCCTCCATTATCAAATATCAGATGCAGACACTACCTCCCCCTTGCCACAGACTAAGAACAATCCACTTTCTAAGAAATGTTTTCTACAAGGACTTAACCGTGTAGATTTCTCTAGTCAATTCCTGCTGCAGCTTATACTTCCTTAGTGGTGACTGTGCTTACAGATGAAAACTGAACATTCCTTTCTCCACATGGGAACAGCCTTGGCAGTTTGGTTTTCAGGATACACTTCCTTTCTTTAGTCTGTCGTCACTTCAAGGAGAGAGTGTCCACATTAAAAGGAAAAATTTTGATTCATGGTGGCTTTTTAAAATATCTTTTCTGTGAAATCTGTTATTGCAAATCAGAGCTTATGATTATAATTGGAAGTTGAGTTTGTGATAATGGGAAGTTGAGTTTAGTGATTTTGATATGTCATTTTGAAAGGTAACATTTATTTAATGTATTCATTTTGCTGGGCTGTACACATTACCTGTTTCCCTTCTCCTACAACTTTCCCATGTAAATGTTTAATCTTTTTGTTTAAATAAATAAGTAATACTGGTTCAGAAAGATAATTTTATTTGTTCAAGTCCATACAGCTAAGTACAGAACCTAAAATTTAAATTTAGATCTGCCCTTAAATTCTGTTTCATCTGTACCGTCTATCCCAGATAACTAACAGAACGCTTTGGAGTATAGAGTAAACCAACCTTGCTGCCACCAGCCAGGTTCACCTGCCCACTCCCCAAGAGAAAGACAATACCCAGAGTCAGCAAGGTTTACAACAGAGAAAGATGTCCCACTATCACTAAGCGGGGAGATGGGAGAGATTTCTCAAATCTGCCTCCCAGAGAATTAGGAGGATAGCGATTTTAAAGACAGTTTAGTGGGCAAAAGATTAGGCAATCAGCATCTATTAATTGACCAATTTGGGAGCAGAGTCAGAGTCCCCATCTGGAGTGGGGGGTTCTGTGGATCCACTGGAATGCAAGCCCTTTGGGGAAAAGACCAAGACCAACTGAGTCAGTTCCTTGGTCTGGGCGCATCAGTCAAATGCTGGAATGCAGGACCTGGAAGGTGTCTCAAAAACTAACCCCAGGTTCCAAACAGGTGGTGTTATTGATGGAAAAAATTTTAAAGTCTTTACAACTACCAGCTGTGCCCTCTAAGTAGCAATTATAGAGAAGTAAATAAAGTGACAGCAACTAACTATTATCAAACAAACCAGGGGACAGAGGTTGATTATTATCATTATTTTATCTAGTCCTATTCCTTCTCAGAGTTTTGGGGGTTCTTGCTCTAGTTCTCATCTCACACCCTCGCATCAATTTGTAACGGTGATTTCCACATTTCCTGAACAAGGTCAGTAGCAGCACCTTTTTTTTTTTAATTTGTATTTATTTATTTATTTTTATTATCTTTATCATTAAATCATAGCTGTGTACAATAGCATAATCAAGGGGTACAATGTGCTGGCTTCGTATACAATCTTAACTATTTTCACCAAGCTGATTAACATAGCCCTCCCAGCTACTTACCGTTACTTGATCTTTGACAAGTCAACTAAAAACTTTCAGTGGAGAAAAGACTCTCTATTTAACAAATGGTGCTGGGTGAACTGGCTAGTGACCTGTAAGAGGCTTGCCCGGAGTAGCAGCACTTTCAAGAAGACTGTGTCATTTATGTGTTCCAAACAACTGGAGCTAAACAACATTAGGAGTTTCACTTTATAGATGAAAAAACTGAGGCTCAGGGGTTAGGTAACTCTCTGGGGCCACAATTGATAAGTGGCACCATCAGAATTTGAATAGAGATGTTCTGACTCCTTTCTGGGGCTCTTCCTACTTATCCTCAATTTCTTCACTAGTCAATAAAAATAATCCAGGGATCAATAATCACTTCATGTCCCAGTCCCATTGGTAATAATTCCTCAGTTGTTGTTCCCTGTATGTAACAAACAAATTAATGTATTGCCTCCTACATCTGATAATGAACTAAAGCTTTTATTATTTTTTTCCTGCTTTTCTTTTGATTTGTGATACAAATTCGGAGGCCTGTTAAAAGATAATTTTCAAAAAAAGAAAAAATCATGACTTTTCACACAGATATACGAATTGAAGATTTTATTTTGCTCCTTTATTATGAACAAGGCGGATGTTATCACCAGTTCAAAGGGAACGTTTAAAGAACGTTAAGTGTAAATGGGAAATATACAAATATATAAAAGAACATTGAAGTGAATGGCAAACGGAACCAAAACTTTTTTCCCACAAGGAAGGTAGTGGTGTCCAACTGATCTACCCCAGACAGCAGGGAATTTACATTGCTGTCAGTTACCTATAATTTACAAAGAATGACCAAATAGCTTCAAGACAGTGAACAGACAGACCCAGAACTGGGCAGCCAGAAGGGTGTGCTGTTGACGATGTTTAATTTTTTCATCGAAATACAATTTTTTTTTTGACAGGCACTTAGTGTATTTTAGAGTATTATATGTAGTCAATGATAAGTTGAAATAATACCCTAGTCCCATGTAGAATAGATTTTATGAATGAATGTGATATTCTTGTCTATGTTATTTCTCTATTCTGTGCTGAATGAGCACCCCTGTAGGAGTGGGGAAAACAGAAAAGCAGTCCAGGTAGAGAGAGTGGGCTTCATATGCTTCCGTTCTGGAGAAAGCAAAGAACATCAAATCATCCTGGCTGTGGCCTAGGAGTGGGGGTGGAAGGATTAGAACCTCTTGACCCTAGCCTGCCATCCAGAAAGAGTCTCAAATTTACATTTAAAATCCCCTTGACCCCCAAATGAGGTTGAACATGCACAGTTACACACCAAATGAATTGAAGAATGAACAATTTCATCATACAACTTTCAATGTGTGTCTCATTTCCAACCACAACGGCTTGGAATTTTTTTTTTTTTTTAGTGTTTTTGAAATCTTGTAACTGTCTAATAAATAGCAAAATGATATTGATATGTATCCCTTGTGTGTGTATATATATATCAATCGCATTAATTTGGAGAACATAACACTTCTTGTTTCTACATTTCATTTTTACACGTATTATTTATTATTTTTTCTTTTTAATGCGCCAGAAGGCTCATAAATTCAATTGGCCTTGACGCTCCCCAAACTGAGAGCGCTGTGGGCTGAGCCGAGGCCAAGGGCATTTGTTTTCCCCGGGAAATCGCAGGAGTTGCGATCTGCTTAACAGCGCTCCTTTAGAAGTGCTCTGCCATGCCGGCGCTGGCGACACCCGAGGGGCGGCCCCTCCACCTTTCCGGTTTGGGACGGTGAGCGGCCGGGCGTGGCGGGGGGGACACAATGGCCAGTGTCCGTCCCCCGCCCGGGGCGGGCGGCGGCGGCTTCCAGGTGCGGGAGGGGCTGCGCATCCCGCCGCGCCCGGGGAACTTTCACTCGGCGTCCGCGGCGCGCAGACAATGGGCCGGGGAAGGGCCTTATCGCGGCGCGCAGGCCTTCCCCGAGCGCGGCGGGCGGCGGCGGCGCTTCCGCGGGCCCCGGGCCGCCCGCCCCTCGCCGCCCCCCGGCCGCCCCCGCCGCCGCCGCCCGCCGCTTCCTCCCGCGACCCCGCGGCCTCCCGGCGAGGCGCGGCCGGCGGAAAAGCTTGGTGGGGTGACCGCGGCAGCGACACGCGCGGCCGGTCCCGGGCAAACAAAGGCGGGATGTGTGCGGCCGAAAGTCCGGAAACGGGGCGCCGGTGGGGGCCGGGCGGCGCGGCTGTCCCTCTCGGAGCCCATTGTTTGCGCGGAGCACATCCACACGCGCTGAACAAGAAATTAACACATCCTGCCGCCGCTTATCAGCCCGGCGACCGCCAAACAAACAGCGCGGCGACTTTGCACCCGAGCGTTTTTAATGCGATGTCCAGGCCTGAACCTCATATACAAAGCCCTTCAGAGAAAGTCCCTTCTCTTTGTTTAAACGCTGCCCTTGGTATCATTTCGGATTCTCACGCTACCATGACAGCCTTCTAAAGAATGTATTGCTTTTTTGATGGGGAGGGTCGAAGATCCCCAGACTAACACATTTTTTTTTTCTTCATGGCACTAACATTCGTGGAGTCTTACAGTGTGCCTGGAAGTATTCTAAGCGCTTTGTACGTGTAATAGTAATTCTTTACTCTCTATAACAGCACTGTGAGTTTGGAGGTACTTTAATCTTCATTTTCCAGATGAGGAAACGAAGACGCAAAATAAACCAATACCGGTACCGAGCCTGTAAATGAGGCAGACGGGATCCGAAGTAGACTTGCTGGCTGGTGGCCATCAGCCTAAAATAATGCCTTACAACTTAGTTTTTCATTTCTGAGTTGCCATGGCTTTGATTTTAATTTTATTTTGATCACTGAAATATGGGACGTTTGTAGCCTGTACTTTTCCTAAAGTGGTTATCAGGGAACCTTGTAACAAAGCAGAAGTTTATAAATCAAAGGAGCAAAGTATTTCATTAACATATGCTTTTCTTTTTAATGACTTTATGCGCTTTTTAAGGTGTAGGCTCTCTCTGGGTTTTTGATGAAGAATTGTGGAATTGAAGTGGGATTTTATTGTTGCCATGAAAAATATGTTTTACCATGTCTATGGTAAATGGACAATAAAGTAAAAAGAGCACCAATACATTTGATATCAACTAATTAATGAAATGGATAATTAAACCAGAGTTTCAGTTTTCTGATTTATCCATGTTTGGTGGATGCGACCTAAGCTTCCCTGTAATGAAGACTGAGACTCTTGCATACATCTAGGGCCTGTGTGCTGTTCTAGAGAAACGCCAACACCATCTCCAACAGTATACAAGCCAGCTTCTACCAGCAGTTGAAGTCACCCCAATTAACTTACGCTCAGTTCTCAGTAAGGTCCAAATATTCTTAGGGGACAGCAGGGGCACACATGAATAATACACTCTTTGTACTGGTGTATGTAGCCAGTGTAACTCACTGGCTGGCCAGGAAAGGTAATGGCCAGTAACTAAATTTGTTGTAAGTGCCATATAATATGGGAGAAGAACACAGATGAGGGATCAATACTTTCAGAATGGTCAGAATGTTATAGAGAGGTTCAAATGCTTCAAAAACACTCGTCTTCTATAAAGGAGCTAAGAAATCATTTATCCAACAAATCCAAATTGAATCCCATTATTGTGGCAGATCCAGTGTTTAAAAAAACAACAATGAAAAACAACCTGCAGATGCTCAAATGTTCATTTCGTGGAGTTTGAAACCTAGTGGAAGAGGACAAAAATGAATGAATTACATGATGCATGACTCATGTAATTATTAGTTTGTATCTAGGAGGATGTTTTAAAGGAGGATATTGTAGGAGGATTTAAACTGGTCAGGGCAGGTAAACTTGAGAGATGAGAGCATTTTAGGCCGAGAAAAAGAACGTGCAAAGGTCTGTGGCCTTAAGCAAGTGGTATGTCTCCAGAGAGAGTGTCAGGAGGCTATTTTGCCTACAGCTCCTGGGGGAAGTGAGAGAAAGGGAGAGAGTGAAGCTGGTTGAGGCTGAAGAGATGGCAGGGAGCATGCCAGGCATACACTATAGGTATAGGCCACATTAGGCATCTGGCTCTTTATCCTATATATAATTTAAACGTTGAGGCAAATGATGAATGCACGCGCGTGCGCGCGCACACACACACTTCATAAGGTATCTTTGACTGCTATCTACGGAACTGTCTGGAGAGGTCCCTAACTGGTTAGGAAGCTATTTGGTCAGTTCAGGTCAGAGATAAAGGCTGATTAGAGTGATGAAGGTATTCGATGGAAAGAAAAGTGTAGCTCAGAGGGACAGGTATTCAGAAGGGCAGGTGGACAGAACATGGTGAGAGAGAGATGGCAGGGAACGAGATGTGATGAGATGGCCCCTACATTTCTAGTATATCTAACTAGACGGAAGGTCAGACCAGAAAGCAAACTACTGAGGCTAATCAGATTGAGGAAGATGGATGTTAGTGTGAGGGATGGGGAGTTTGAGGTGCCTTAGCTTCACATGGAGCATGGAGGAAGGTGCTGGAGGTGGCAGATAGACTGGCCTAGACGCAGGTCAGAGGTCTCCTCTGCTGTAGCAAGAGTAGAAGACTATGCTGGGTGGAAGTGGGGGTAGATGAGCATGCTTGGTAACCGGGGGAAGAGAGATTGGTGGCGTGGCTACCGCAGATTGGGAAAATCTCTTAGTAATTATGGAGGGAAAATCAGAGTTTATACTTTTCTACTTTCATACTCCAAACATGAGTGTGGTAGTTTTTAAAGCAAGTCATTTCATTGTGTTTCATAAGACTTGTAGAGTATTAGAGTTAAAAAAAACCAGTCATTGAATAATAATGATGTTAACTTATTACCCAGCAAAGACTGTTCTCTCTGTTACATTCCAGATGGGTATCACAGAGTTCCAGGTTGGTAAGTAAACCTGAAAGTCCTCTGGGCCATCTCCTATCTGAGGCTAGGTTCCTGAGACTGGTCTTGAAAACGTGTGTGTGAAGAGCTCTTTGTTTTACAAAAGAGATCACATCATCAACAGAGAGTTTCAGTTCAAATCCAAGTATGTGAAAAATTTGAAGGGATTTCAATAGTCATCAAGTATTTCCTATCCTTTTCATAAGAGCTCTGACACTCATCAAGAAGTCAGTTGGAAATTCTTCAATAACAGGACATTCACTAATGTGTGAGACTGTCCAGTATTTCTGTAACAAGAGTTTCCCCGAATCTATGAAAACTGTTTTTATGACCTCCTCCCACACCTAGAATTCTCTTTAGAGACCATGTGTGACCAATTTCATCAGCCATTCCTCTTTTGATATAATTTTAAGATTTCTCACTGTCTAAATTGCCCTTCTCTGGATGATTTATGTAAGATACTAAAAAAGAAACTTGGCACAATAAATACTTAAGGTGTGGTTGACAAATACCAAGTAGGAACATTGGGTGGAGTGTGAGAGCCCATCCACTTACCATCTGTGTGGCTTTGAAACTATCACTTAGTCACTCTCAAGTGCAGGTCATTCATTTGCAGTTGAATGAAAAATGTGCAGGGACACATTTTGGCTAACATATTCTAGAATATCACTATTCATTCTTACTATGGATATTTGGTTTTTAAAACACAGCCAAAACGTGGTTGATTCATTTGTTTGGCTGTTGATATTCTGTGTGTTCGATTTCATTTTGTGTTTATTGAAACTGTAGACCCACATGATATTTCCCCTTAACCAAAAACCTGGGATCTTTACTTTTTGCTTACTTCACTTTTTCAGATTTACATACAGCAGATTTCACCTTTTTTGACGCACATGTCCATGACTTTTCACAGTTGTCTACAATTAGGTGGCCATCAGCACAAGCAGAATATTAAACCATCTGTTATGGGCACATCCTCCCCTGTGCCACTTTTAAGGTGAACAGCCCACCCTCCACCCCAGCAGTTTCTGATCTTGGCAACAATGGATAAAGTTTCTATAAACATTCAGGTTTGTGTGAGCATACGTTTTCATTTCTTTACTGTAAATATCACAGAGCAGTGTGGGGTTGTTGGATCATATAGCAAATATATGTTTAACTGGATAAAAAACTGCCAAACTACTTTCCTAAGTGACAACATCGTCTTGCGTTCCTATAAGCACATATGGAGAGATACACGCATTCCTTATCCTTTTAACATCCATGGGATGAGTAGCAACCACCCTCCTTCATTCCTGATGTGAGTAACTTAGGTAGCCTCTCTATTCGTTTCCGTTAAGTTGGTGAGAGTTTGTTTTCAAGGAAACTGCTTTTAGATTTTTTAAATTTTTCTCTATTGGTTTTCTGTTTTCAATTTTATTGATTGCCTCTCTATTTATTTCCTCTTATTTTCTGTATGTTTCAGCTTTAGCTTGACCTTCTTTTTCTAATTTTCTAAGGTAGAAGGTTACATTATTGATGTTCAAGATTTCTTTTTTTCTTTTGTTATATGCATTTTGTGCTATACATTTCCCTCTGAGTGTTTCTTCAGCTGAGCCTCACACTTTTAAATAAACTGTACTTTCTTTTTCATTTATTTTTGGTTTTTTTTGTTTTTTGTTTTTTGTTTTGAGTGAGTGAATCCACAGCAGAGTAGGGCTGGAGGTCCTCTGTGGTTCTTTTTTTTTTTATTGTTGGGGATTCATTGAGGGTACAAGAAACCATGTTACACTGGTTGCATTTGTTAGCTTTTTCATTTATTTTTTATTTTTATTTATTTATTTTTTTTGTAGAGACAGAGTCTCACATTATCGCCCTCGGTAGAGTGTCCTGGCATCACACAGCTCACGGCAACCTCCAACTCCTGAGCTTAGGTGATTCTCTTGCCTCAGCCTCGTGAGTAGCTGGGAGTACAGGTGCCTGCCACAAAGCCCGCTATTTTTCTGTTTTGCAGTTCAGCCAAGGTCGGATTTGAACCCTCCATCTTCAGTGTATGGGACCGGTGCCCTACCTGATGAGCCACAGTTACCACCCTTTTCTTTTTCATTTATTTACAAAATATTTTTAAATGTCTCTTGAACCTTCTTATTTGACTCATGGGTTATTTATAAGTGTGATCAAGGTTCCAATACATGTAAATTTCACAGTGATCTTTCTGTTACTGATCTCTTGTTTGAATCTGTTGAGGTTTGAGAATATACTTTTGTTTGGTTTTCATTCTTTGCAATGTGTTAGTTTAAGTTTTATGGCCAAGAGTGTGGTCTGCTTTGGTAAATATTCCATGTACACTTAAGAATTTTATGGATTCTGCTGTTGTTAAATGGAGTGTTTATAAATTTCAATTAGATCAAGTTGATGAAGAGAGCTTTTAGGTATTCTTTATCCTTACTAATTTTCTCCCTGCCTTATCCACCAAGAGAAAGATATTTTAGTCTCCAAAAATAAATGTTGAATTTTCTATTTTTCCCTTAAGTTATGTCAGTTTTTGCTTATTATATTTAGATGTACTGTTGTTAGGTGCATACATGTTTAGGATTGCTATATCTTTCAGGAAAAGTGACCATTTTATCATTTCGGAATGTACTTCTTTAACCCTAATCACCTTAATTATTCCAAAGTCCTCTGTGTTTGAAATTAACAAAGCTACTCCTATTTCCTTTGGATTAGTGTCAGTATGTACTTCCTTTTACATTTGATCTACCTGAGCCTTTAGATTTAGAGTAGATGGTATATAGTTGGGTGTTTCATTTTTGTTTGGTTTGGTTTCATTTTTTAAATCCAATGGATTAATTGGAATTAATTGGAATTAATTCTCTCACTTAACTGGTTTATTTAGACAAATTAGCATTTATGGTTATTATTGATAGTTTAATTTATGTTTAGCATCTTTTTAACTGTTTTTCACCTGTTACCTTTGTTGTTTGTATGTTCCTTCTCCCAATACCTGAGCAGTTTTCTGCCTTCTCTCTTTTTTTTTGTTTTGTTTTGTTTTTGAGACAGAGTCTCACTATGTGGCCTTGGCATCAACAGCTCACTGCAACCTCAAACTCTTGGGCTTAAGTGGTTCTCTTGCCTCAGCCCCCTGAGTAACTGGAACTACAGGTGCCCTTCACAGTGCCTGCCTATTTTTTTTTTTTTTGGTTGCAGTTATCATTGTTGTTTAGCAGGCCCAGGCCAGGCTTGCATCAGCCTCAGTGTATGTGGCTGGGGTCCTACTCACTGAGCTATGGGTGCGCAATTCCAGTTTATCTCATCTCTCATTATATAATTTGTACATTTTTAAAACTTTTTAAAGTTGTTGCTGTATAGTTTGTAATTTATTCTTTTAGCTAATCTCATTCCACCTGCAAAAAAACACCATATTGGCTCAGCACCTGTGGTTCAAGCGGCTAAGACACCAGCCACAATATACCTGAGCTGGTGGGTTCGAATCCAGCCCGGGCCCGCCAAACAACAATGATGGCTTGCAACCAAAAAATAGCGGGGCATTGTGGAGGCACCTGTAGTCTCAGCTATTCAGGAGGTGGAGGCAGAAGAATTGCTTGAGCCCAGGAGCTAGAGGTTGCTGTAAGCTGTGATGCCACAGCACTCTACCCAGGGACACAGCTTGAGGTTATGTCTCAAAACAAACAAACAAACAAAAAAATCACCATATTATTCATATGTAGTATAAGTACCTGCAAAAGAGTATTTCAAACCTCTGTCTCCCATTCCTTACAACATTGCTGTTATTTATATTTGTTATCCATATGCTTTAAACACCCAAACATATTTTTACTATTAGTGCTTTAAATAGCAGTAAACTTTTAGATCAATTGAGAAAAGGAAACACAAAAGAGTTTATTTTACCATTATTTGTTCCATTCCTAACTCTCTTCCTTATTTTTGTTTTTATGTAGACAGGTTTTGATCAATATTTTGTTCTAACTGAAGAACTTTTTTTCTTAACTTTCTGTGGATGTGTCCACAGGTAATGAATTTCCTTATTTATTAGTCACCTGAGAAAGTCTTTGTATCTCCTTTACTCTTTAAGGATAATTTTACTGGATATAGTTCCAAGTTGACAGAGTAAATTATTTTTTTTCTTTTATCTTTCAGTATTTTAATGATTTTACTGAACTTTCTTACTGCTTGCATAATTTTTGGTAGAGTATTGTTAATGATAAGCTTATATTGTACAATGACCTCTAAAACTTGCTTATTTTGAATAACTGAACTTTTGACCCTTTAACAAATGCGTGTTTGTCCCTCTCCCACCCTCCCCATCCTACTCTCTGCCTCTATGTGTTTGACTATTTTATACTCCATATTATAATGAGATCATAAGTGTGTTTCTATGTCTAGCTTCTAGCTTATTCATTTAGCATAATATCCTTCAGGTCTATCCATGCTGCTGTAAGTGCTAGGATTTCCTTCCTTTAAAGGGGAATAATATTCCATGTGTGTGTGCGTATGTATATTACTCCAATATTATTCCATTATTCCGTACATATATCACCTTTTTTTATACATTTATCTGTTGATAGACATATAGGTTTTTCCATGTCTTGGCTATTGTAAATAATGCTGCAATAAACAAGGGAATGCTGATATCTCTTCATGGTCCATATTTCAATTCCTTTGGCTATGTAGCCACTAGTGGCATTGCTGGATCATATGGTAGTTCTATTTTTGATTGTTTTAGAAAACTGCATATCGTTGTCCATCACAATATGTTATTTTAATGACTCTATAACATCTGATGTAGTTGTTTGTTTCTCCTTACATTTATATATACATTGTTTATATTTTCTTATCTTAGGGATATTAAATACTATATGTGTCAGCTCAACCAAGTTCAAGGACAGAGGTGTTGAGGGAGATAATCTATATTGCAGAGGGCTCTATGCAAAGACAAGTATGATTAATTCTGTCCTACCTGTCCTAGTCTTTTGGGCTGCTTTAATAGAAATATTGTGGTTGGATTGCTTAAACAACACACCTTTCTTGCCCTGCTGGAAATGCTGGACATGTGAGATCAAGGTGCTGGCATGACTTGGGTCTGGTTAGAGCTGTCTTCTGGGTTTCTGACTCCCATCCTCTCCTTGTAGCCTCACATGGTCGAGACATGGCAAGAGAGCTCTCCTGAGTATCTTAAGGCACCAGTCCCATTCATAGGACTTTACCCTCATGACCTAATCACTTCCTAAATTCCCCATTTCCTAATGCCATCATAGTGGGTGCCAAGATTTTAACATGCATTTGGGGGGCACACATTCAGTCCACATTGTCATTTGCTAAACAACCCCCAAAAGGACTTATTCTTAGCCTCTCAGTTGTAGTTACTTCTTAGATTATCAGCCACCCATTCGGTGGACTAGAGGGGTTGGGATGGGTATGAGAGACTTCCTGTGGCTATTTATCCTAGCTTTTACTCTGTTACTTTCCTAAACAGAATTTTTAAGATGCCATATTTTACTCCCGAAGACAACGTACACAGAGGTCTGATACCTCCAGGTGGGGAACAGCAGTGATTGTCCCAAGCAATAGTGGGCATGAGGCAACAACTTACTCTCAAAATCTCCTTTTCTGCCACATCCTCTCTTAGCCTTCATGCCCCTCATGCTGCACCCTCTTTATACACCAGCTCAAACCAATTCTCTGTTTATAGGGAGGTTTCTTGTAGTTTCTCTCGATCTTGTTCTTTTGTCTCCTTTGTTCTTCTCTGAGATGACTTCTGCAGAAGGTAACCAACAACTTTACAAATCATTTGACTAAATAACAGCTATCATTTTTACAGACATTTATGGAGAGCCTCCTATGTCCTGGGCATTCTTTAAAGATGTGGAGATACCGAGATTAAGAGTAGGTGACCCCTTCTGCCTCCTAGGGAAGTTGACCACCAATTGGAGAAAGGACACAGTGTCCTGTAACTGAGTTATCTGCAAAGTTCTATGCAAACAAAGTTGAAGAAGAGATTAGTATTATCTGGGAGAATTTGATTTCATCAGATGTCAATGACACCTGTTCAGTTTATTGCTTCTACCCTGAGTATCAATCCATAAGCATTTGAGGTGGTTTTTGTGTGCAGCTACAGTTCAGTGGCTCTCACCTGTGGCTCAACATCATCATCACCAGAGGAGCTTTAAAAAAAATTTTCCCAGGGTCCTACTCTCAAAGTTTCTGCCTAGATATTTGGATTCTTGAAAGATCCCAGGTAAATTTATGTCCACTTGAGAAGCACTGTTATAGTTCTTTTCCCTTGTTATCTTTTCTTCAAATTAAGTTATTCTTGGTAAATGGTATTCTCTTGCTCAATCAAAATTCAGTTTAAAATGTTCTTATCCAGCTTAACAAATCACCTGCCAAATACTGTCATTGTTTCTATTTTTTTCTGAGAGATGCTGTATTCCCCCATCGTGAGGTAGTTGCCAAGGGTCCAGAAAACTACTTTTTATAACAAACCAACTATATTTCAACAGACTACTCTCTGAAGTGTCTGTTTTACTGTATTAGACTTAAGTCAGCAAGAGAATGGTTTCTCATTAATTTTCTAGGTACCTTATCAAACATACTATTTGGTAGCCCTGGTGACCTCTTAAAGTCTACAATCTATGCAAAAAAATGCCACACTGGCCAAATGATATATGTGAGACTGAATATTTGGTTTCTTAGACTTGTTAAGAAGCAGAAAAGACCACACAATCCTCTCTACAGATTGCGGTGTATCGGGTACGCTAACATGGATACTGACATGTACGCTGACATGGATACTGACTTTTAATGTGGTCAAGTGGAAAATTTAATGACAACACACAATTTTAGCCATTTGTGCTATTTGCCAATGGCATAAAAATAAACCTCAATAAGTGTACACTCAGAAGAAAAATAAGTTTCTGTATGACACTCCTACCTGTGTTATCAGATCTTCAGCTGCACACCTTGTATGTATAATTTGGTTGTGTAAATCATTGCTAGAAAAATATTGCAGAGCAAATAGGTACTTGAACATAATTAATAAGTAATTAAATTATTAACTGTGTCTGGCTGATATATATATTGTATGACAGGTAGGTACAACAGTAATTTTTAAAATGTGTGCATCGTGACCTTAGTAGAGAGAGATGTAACAAAGTTTTCTCCTGGTATACTTTGATCTAGGTAATAGAAGAGTTCATCTAGCACAGAATACTATTCATATTAAGTTTAACAACTTGTAAAACTTCACTATAAAATAAAAATAGTTATGTGGATGGTTACTTGTATGTCTCGCTTGCTTTTAGCTGATAGAAGTAGTGATAGGAATATTTTATTTGACTTTCTGACAACTCATTCTGCTTTTCTTCTTGGGTGGAAAGCTTTCTAGTTTTAAGATTAAGGAAAACAGTGATCATTCAAATGATAAACCCTTATTTGTGATATGGCTTGTCAAAAATAGCCACGTGCATAGTATAAGGAAATTATGTATAAAGAAATAGCCATATATTGGAAGTTCAAGTGTTTTCTGAGGAGATGGAGCAAGGTTTATTTGCAAACACTTTGGGCTCATTTGCTGCCCTTGCCTCTCCATCTGTTTCAGTTGGTTTGTCATCTTTAGAGCAATGGAATGGCAGCCCATCTAATTCAACCTGCAGTTCTCAGTTCATTTAACTAGGTCAATGGCTGTTATGCCAGAGGTTGCGTGTGTGTGCCTGTGCTTTCACTGGAGAGAGAACTAGCCCAACTAATAAGGAGAATATAAATCTCATAGAAAATGTATTCTTTATAATTCCCCAGTCAGATTCAGTCAGACTTAGTAAGTTTTTCTGGAAGTGTCATTAGTCTCAAATTATAACAATGTTTTCCTAAGTAGGACCTCAGATTCTCCAGGGAGTCACTCATCACTAAATGACAAAGAAAGTCATGGCTAATTGTTCACAGCAGGTAACTTTAACTCTCGCATGCACTACTATTTGGTTAGCATTTTTAAACAATGAGGCTTATTTAATTTGTTTATAAAACAGCAAGAGGAAAAATAGTTAGGGAGGTAAGTGGCAGTCAGGCTGGGCGCAGTGGCTCATGGCTGTAATCCTAGCACTCTGGGAAGCTGAGATGTGTAGATTTCTTGAGCTCAGGAGTTTGAGACCAGCCTGAGCACGAGTGAGACCCTGTCTCTACTAAAAATAGAAAAACTACTTGGGTGTTGTGGTGGGCACCTGTAGTCCTTGCTACTCACGGACTGAGGGAAGGCTGAGGGAAGAGGATCTCTTGAGTCCAAGGTTGCTGTGAGCTATGACACCAGAATGCTCTACACAAGGTGACAGAGTGATGTTCTGATTCAAAAAAAATAAAAATAAAATAAAATACACTGAGCCAATGCATGACATGCTAGAACTGATGGGACACATCAATACCACTTTAGTTCTATTCTGTGAACAGTCTTCAACCAATTACTTTCCTCCTTTTACTTACTTTTGTTTCTTTTCTTATTGTTTTTTTTAATTTTTATTGAAATTCACATAACATAAAATTAGTACATTCACAGGGTTGCACAACTGCCATGTCTGTGAAGTTCCAAAATATTTTAACCACCTCAAAAATAAAACCCTGTACCAAATAAGCAGTTGATTCCCATGTGCCTTTTCCCCTGACCCTTAGAAACCACCAACTTCCTATTGTCACTGGATCCAAGTCCAGCTGCCCACTGCCCGAAAAGCCAAAGCCAGAGAGATGAGAGTTGGAGAAAGAAAAGGTAGGTTTTATTCAATAGCCTGCGACCTTCAGAAATGGCAGACTCATGTCCCAAGTACCATCTCAGAATTTCAGGCTGACTGAGGAATTGTAAAGGGGAAGGAGTTGTGTGGGGATGGGAGGGGGGAGTTATGAGGAGTGGTGGGGGATGGGGTGCAGGTGCTGGCCTCATGCAGATCAGATGGTCTTATTCCAGTGGTTGTCTTGAGTTGTGAGCGATCTGATGATCTGGATGGCATCAGCTAGACCTCAGCAAATGTGAAGGTTAACTTCTTGTCATTTTTTTGGTGGGCAGGGCTCTGGAGGGTGGTATCTGTCCCACAATCGAATCTTGGTTTGAGTCAGTGGTTCAAGGGCAATTCTGGGAAATCTTAAGCAAGCACATCATTGGGCAATGAAAAATAAAGAGTTATTAGTTACCTGTAAGATGGAATGACTGTTACTGTCATACTTCCTGTCCCTGTGTATTTTCATAACATGGATATTTCCTATGGACAGAATCATACAATATGTGGCTTGTTGTGTGTCTGGCATAACATTTCCAAGGTTCATGAACACTGTAATATGTGTCATTATTTCACTTTATGCTTGAACAATATTCCATCATATGGATATACTCTGAGCTCAAGTGATCCTCTTGCCTCAGCCTCCCAAGTAGCTGGGGCTACAGTTTCTGCCACACTGCTGGTATACCACAGTTTGTCAGTCCATTCATTCATTCACTGATGGACATTTGGGTTGTTTCCAACTTTTGGCTGTTATGAGTAGTGCTGCTATGAGCATTCATGTAGAATCACTTGTTAGCGTGTATAACTATTTTTTAATTCTTTGGCGTGTATAACTATTAATAGTAGTGGAAGTGCTGGTTCATATGGTAATTCAATGATTAATTTTTTGAGGAATCAGAGGCTTTGACTCCTTTTTGAGCTCCCATTTCATCTCTTCTTACCTGATTACTCTGCTCTCCTCAAGAGAGGTACTGTTACGATGTAGGGAGATCACCTGACTTGTGGGGGCAGTTCTGCCTTTTACTGAAAACTTGGGCAAATCATTTGGTTCTCTGACCCCCAACTTCTTCCCTTTATAATCCTGGTAACAGCTAATGTTTACTTCACAGGGTGCTGGAAATATTAAATGCCACAAAGTATGTTAAAGTGCTTGCACATTTGGCTTTGGGAACTTACCTAAACATTACTTGAGCAAAGTCAATTCTATAAGGTGTGGGAGAGCACCTTCCAGTTTCTTTATCAGCTCCTTCCCTACTCCCCTCACATTAGGAGTCCACGTTCATTAGAACACAATCATGGAATTACAGCCACATTCAAATTTAGGTCAGAAAGATATAGATGAAGAAGAATGAATACATTGTCTGGGCAGTTTGCTTTGTTCTACTTTCTTCCTTCTAAGGATGAAATGTCAGTCTGCTAGGGGAGAAGCTTTGCTTTGAGATACGAAAGTTCTGAATGATAAACATTTGCTTTTTAATGAAGTCTGTTCAGTATTCATCTACAATCGTAATCACTCCTCTGCTCAAAACCCTGAAAGGATATCCTCCTCTTTTGTAGGGCAGTCCAGAGTCATCACTGCGGCCTGGGACCCCCTGATTTGGCTGACACCCCCTCCCTGACCTCAACCTCTGAACTTCCCACCAGCTTATTCTGCTGTAGTGAGGCTGCTCTTTCTGTCCAACACACATGCACAGCCCAATGATTCCCTCACATTTCTTCCTTCTGGAATGCTTTGTTTGCAGATGTCAACCTAACAAGTCCCAAAGTTCCTCCATGCCCACAGTCCATGGGTATGTTAACAGACATGTTTTCTCTGAAAACCTAGTATAAAGTAATTCCCCTCTGCTGCTCCTGTTTCCTGTTCTCTATATCCAACTTTATTTTTTTCTTCTGCAGCATTATATTTTCCTTTATTTATTTGCTTATTGTATGTCTTTCCCTTCTAGAATATAAGTTTTACAGGAAAAGGCCTTTGCTTTCTTGTTCACTCCAATAGTATCTGAAACAAAGTAAGTGTCTCGATAAATATTTGTGCTAAAAAGGCTATTAATATTCCTAATAACACTGCAAAGTTTCTTTCTCAATAATATGTCCCTCACTATGCAAAAATAAATTGTTTATTGTAGCAAAATCAAAACTTTTGTCAAATTCCCCCCTTATCTCCCAAATGAAATATGAAAGATTCAAGTGTAGAATATATTTTTATGTAGGTTATGAATTCCCACAAGGCTGGCCTTTTACATTTGTTGTAGGAAATAGCCTATTATGAGTGCTGAATTAATATGGATCATGATTGATTTAAAATGCATGGTATTTTGCACTGGTATTCAGCCAACATCTATATTCAATTAAATAGTCATTACAGTTGCTTGCGTGTGTGCATTACACTAATTGCAAGAGCTATATGTGCAAGGGCTGGATTTCATTCTGGGATGATCTAGGTGTCATCCCACGTCCAAGCGAGATGCAAAATTTCTAAATTCTATGCTCGTACATTAGTATGTGCACTCTGAAGAGTCAACTCATATGAGCGCCTAATTTTAAAATCTCCTTGTGCATGTATAAAGACAACAAAGGAATCCCTCGCTTCTCCTGAGTTTGGGGACTAAGCTGGAGAACAGGTTTGCGCTAAGTTTAACTGCAATATGTGTCAATTTTCCTCGGAGTTGAATCTGTGTGCAGCATCTCGTTCTGGAGCTGATTCACCTGCTCTGCCAGGTGTCCTCACCCACCATATGTATAAATATTTGCCTAAATTCTTCCTTTTTTATCATTCTGTTTTTGTGTATATTAGAAGAACCAGAGCCAATTTGCTAGGGAAGAGCAGCTTTCCCAGCTTGCTTTTGGCTGTGGATGACTTTGGTCTCTCTGAATAGTTCCTCCTGTACTTGGCTGTTATGAGACATTTTTCTGAGCTAAAAGCAGTTTCTATGCATTAAAAATGAAGAGAAAAAGGTAATCCAGTATCTTTGCAAGAGTCTCAAGTTACAAATATATGTGAGCATCTTCTCAATATGCCTATTTTTCTGGGAATCCTTTCAGCCTTCCTTCCTTCCTTCCTTCCTTCCTTCCTTCCTTCCTTCCTTCCTTCCTTCCTTCCTTCCTTCCTTCCTCCCTTCCTCCCTCCCTTCCTCCCTCCCTCCCTCCCTCCCTTCTTTCCTTCCTTCCTTCCTTTATTTTTTTGTAATATCTCAACAAGATTATTGGCTTTGAAGTCAGACAAACTTGGATTTGAATTTCACCTTTTTCACTCCATAGTTCCGCAATCTTGAACAAATTGCTTGATCTCTCGGGACCCCAGCTTGATCATCCGTGAAGTGTGAGAATCTGCAGGGCAGAGGTTCTGTGCATTGTTTTCTCCAGATACTTGCTCACGGGTCACCCTTTCTGAGAGACTCTCCCTAACCACCGCTTACAGGAGAACACCCCTGCCTGGTGCATAGGTGGTGTCTAAAGTGGTTCCTGGTACGTGAAGGAGCCTCAGCATAAAACCACCCTCGGCTTGGCAAAGTCAACACAGGGTGTGCTGGTGGCTTAGTCTCGTGTTCTGCTGGACTAACGAAATCAGCACATTGGACCCAATGCTGACACCACATATTCTGGAAAATAAGAGCTGTCCATCCATGTGCACAGTGCTTAGAAAAGTAAACCAAGTTGCTTGTTAGCAAACAAAAAACAGAGTGAGCTCCACAGAAGTCAGAAAGTTGAAACTCAGCAATCAATAGTTAAATAAAGTCACTATATATTTTCTGATCCCCTGTTTATTTTTTTTTGCAAGGAAGGGAAGAATCTTACCTACCACTTTAATAATTATTTTTTGTCACTTAATGTGGTAATAATGTGGATTTTGTCTAGAAGCAATTTGCAATTGTGAAAAATGGTGCTAAATTAACAATTAAAAGTTAGGAGTTCAGTGTATTTGTCTATTAATTAGCTAAATGAAATTAAAAAGGTTTGTAAGTCCCTGAAAAATTAGCTTGCTTTATTTCATTTGTAATCTCTATCATTACTTTTTGATAGAAACAGAGGGATGAATCACCTGCTTCATCTTTTAGGTCTCCGGAAATTTGTGACCTCTGCACTGATTTGGGTCTAGAAAGTTTGAAAAAATTCTGAGGACGATTTGGTTGGTCCTTCTCTAGGTTGATCAACTTAGTGAAAACATGACAGAACTCTTTTTTTATATATTTTATTGGTAAAAAACTTATTTTTGAGGTCGTTATGACAGTTCTTTTACAAATGTAACTTAATTTTGAATTATATGAATAGGTGAAATAAACCTATTTGGAGAGGCAGATAGAATTTTTTTTTTGGCCATGGCCTTGTTACATGTTATTTGCCTGGACTTGAAGTCACTGAACACTTCTCAGTGTTCCTGTCTATAAAACAGGCAAAATAATGTCTAGTTTTAGGAGTATAGATAGGATTAAATGAACTAATGCATCTATATATCTAGTCCAAGGTACCTGTACTATTTTTAAGGAAAGCTTATAGAACTTATATTGCTTTTTGGAACTTAACCCATATTGAGAGTTCCAGTAGATTTTAGGCTTTTGATTCCCTGTAAGATACACATTTATCTTATTTAACTCTTACAACAAAACACAAATCTATTTACACATGCTCCCCCATAACCTTGCAGGCAAGCCAGATAACACTTTAGAACTCTTCTTGCATCATGTGATTGCCAAGAGGTATTAGCTGGTTATCTTACAAGGAGAATGATGTGTTCCTTTCCATAGTCCAACCGCTACTCACAAGTATACTGTGCATGAGAATTCCTCCCTAGGCTATTTATGGGAGATTTGGGGGGAGACTCTCAAGTGGTTTTTGTAGTAGATTATTTCCACCCTCTTTGGAGATTTTGTAATTTCATGCTCTTGTTAGATGTAACATTACATCCATATAATTACAGCAAATAATTCCCAGTGGGACAGTTCCAGTGCTGTATAGGTGGGAGTTCGGCATTTTTTCAGTCTCATGACTCAGTCTCCAGTTAACGCCAGTTCTCTTTGCAGTTAGGTCCATTTGACTTGACATTTGCCCAAGTTGACTATTTCTGATATTAACTCATTGCTAAATCATGTACTGACTTTCTTCTCAGTTCCAGTAAAGACTTCCCCTTCCTTGTTTCTTAATAACCTTCACAGTTTTCCAGAGGCTCTGAGCCTTGCCTTGTTTTTGTAGCTTCCAATTGGTCCCAAGACCCATCCCCCTTAATTAATATCCTTAGATCCCTTTTCCAGCCCAGTGGGACTTAACTGTACCTGACCGTCAGCCCTTCTGGAACTCTGCATATTCTTGTCTCTAGATCCCTGTTGGCCCTTTAAACCTTTTGAGGTATTGGGGGCCACACCAACCTCCTGCTTGGCCAAAGCAGGCACTCACCTTTATCCAGACAAGTGAGAGAAAAGGACAGATCCTGGAAAACGTCTGCATTCTCTCAGTAAGCGCATGTTCTATATCATAGCATATTATTATATTATAAGCATTATTATATATTATAATATTCTATAAGTAGAACTTATAATTCTTCTCTGAAGTGGATTAAGAGATTTTTACTACAGAGTTTTGCTAAAAAGTAAGCATCTGACAGCTTCAGTAATTCAGTTCTTTCCGTAATACTAACATGAGTAATTTAAGCAGCCGCCAGATTCTGCAAAGAAATGTATTTGACTCTGATTCTCTTATACCCATCTGTTGAAACTGGCTATAATACAGCCAATCACATGTAGTTTTAGATTGGTGCACATTAGGATGTATAGCTTCATGGCTGGTAAAAAGGATGTTACTAATGAAAAAATATATATTCATTTTCCCATAACCCTTTTGATACAGTAATCTAGGTTCTTGAGGTGAGAGTCATATTCAGAAATTTCTACCAAAGATCAAACTACAGGGTAGAAATCAAACACCACTCAGTCACTTTCAACTTTCAAATGTCTCAAATGGGGTATATATAGGTTGTTACCTTCATAATGACGTACTAAGATGCATCGTTTAGAATTCTTTAGTTTCTCTCTGTTTTCAAATTTCAGTGTCTGCCTTTGCCAAGTTTAAAAAGAAAAAAAAATTAATCCTCTGGAGCTGAAACAGAAACATTTGGTCTTCTGTAACCGCAGTTCTTAACCTGATGTGGCAGCACATAGGGAAACTGTCGAATCCGTGATCCTAACTGCTGTAAGTTGCCTCCCATGTGTGCACGTGTAACGGTCAGGAGTGAATGTGTGTTGACAACTCATCTTCTCTGTTCTATGCTTCTAAACATCCTCACTGTGCACAGAGTTTTTTCTCTGTGACTCTTGGGTAGGCTTCGTGTGAGTGTATAAAGTAGTCGTTGCCAGCATGGAAGCTCGCCTATTCTGCAAATATCCCTACTGGTATAGAGACAAACATGAAACCGTGGCATTAAAGTGTTTTGTGAAACATGTGGTGGCCCGAATTCAGTTGAATATTGTTTATTCATGGCCACATTCACTGAGAATATCAAATACAAAAGCGAAAGACCCCCATCGTATATGTTGTGTCCAAAACTGTAAGGAACTTTGTGAGAAAGAGAAAAACATCAAAACATCCAAGGAATGTTTTCATTAACAATGATTCAGAGAAAGACTTCTGAATCATTGTTATGGCTTTTTGTTCCCATTCTGAAAAGTCATCTGGTGTTTGTGCGTCTGCATGTGTACGCGCGCGTACACGTCCACTGTCAAATCTGCTGCTGGCAGATGGCAAGTCATCAATAAATGCTTGTTGAATTGAAAATGATACCACATGTCCTCGACCTCCTGTAACAAATATTTTCTCATTTTACTCTAATTGTAATTGGTGGAGGGAATTTAATAAAATTGACATGGTCACTGACGCGGGGCAAGAGAATTTTCCTAATCTGTTGGCTCTAAGTAAGGAATTTGAAATTTATTGCTGAAGGATTGAAACTTTTTGCTAATTATACCTTTCAGAAATCGTGATTTAGAGGTTAGAGACCCTCCATTTTCTCATCAGAGGCTGATCCTTTATTGACAGTAATGAAGTTAGCAGGTTTCCTGTATAACATGATAAAGTAGTAACAAGCCCCGTCCCCCCAAGGACTGTAAGTGTTTACAATCAGGTAGGGAGCACAGCTCCCAGGACCTCATGGTCCCTGCCATTTTCTTTCCCAACCCATCTCTCATTCTTTATACTCAATCTTTGGACTGCAGAAAACAAATATTTGTCATCAAGTCTTCTCAATTGCTTTGACTAAACTTGTTCTAATAACAGAAGAAATGGAACTTGTTCTCTAGAAGGCATGAGGGTAGGTAGTGCGTGGTATGTGCTAGGCAGGCTCCCATAAGGCACCATTTCTTTGAAGTATATTCCTGTCGTTTTTATATTCAACATTCTTAGATGTGTACATGGTTATATTAAATAAGCCTCCTCCATCCAACTAAAGGAATCTGAGAATTTTCTGTGACCATTTGGTGGATTTTAATAGCAGAGAAATGGACATACACCAGTTGTACAAACTTCAGTTTTGTTTATGCTGGCTTCTCATCTGTTAGTGGCCCATAATAAATACATTTGTGATAATCACACATCTACGTGTCAATCCCCAAATCTACTTAAGTTAACCCACCCAATCTGGAGCTCAGTTTCCGTGCTGTCTTGCAGCTGAGCTCCTAGTTATGACAAGGGAAGTAGTCTCCCTCTGTCTCTTGTTCAGATTCAAAGGAAGATAGACCTAGTTAGTACACTCTATTTTTGTGTCAGCAATTACAGTCCTATACCTTGGGCCAAGGCAAGAGCCCGCCCTTGTGGTTTTGTTTCTAGTTGATGACAACTCAATCTATAAATCACCATGGGAGTTGGTGTAGCTGGAATTCTTCCTGTGCCATCAGAGGTGATACACGGAGCCTGCATCCAGTAACAATAGAGCTGGCCAAATCACAGTCACTCTTCTTAGTCTTAATAACATATATTTCAAACGTCATAATTAGGCCACTCTATTGAAAGGGATTCACAGATAACTTCTCACCTAATTAAATAATACTGATTGCGTTACAAGATTTATGTGATTTTCCATTTATTCAAAATTCTGAAGGACAAATGGATACACTCCTTTTGAAGATTGTCTATTTAACCCAAGTTTGATTGTATTTATTTAAAGCAGAAAGTGGTGGCTCAAGCCTGCAATCCCAGAACTCTGGGAGGCAGAGGCAGGTGGATTGCTTGAGCTCAGGGGTTTAAGAACAGCCTGAGCAAGAGTGAGACCCCATCTCTACTAAAAATAGAAAAACAGCAGGGTGTTGTGGTGAGGGTCTGCTGTCCCAGCTATTCAGGATGCTGAAGCAGAAGGATTGCCTGAGCCCAGGAGTTTGAGGTTTCTGTGAGCTATGATGCCATGGCTCTCTCCCTCCCCCACCCCCACCCCCCAGCAAAGAAGAGAAGGTCCCAAGCATTCTTTTTTCACCTAGTCTCAAATTAATATTAGCATTTTTGCTTCATTTCCTTATTTATTTCCACGTACTTGCCTTGTACCAAATTCAGATGTAAACCTTAGATCCTCATGTTTTTCCACTAAAAATCTACTTCCAAGTCTTGTGGAAGGCTCAAGTTGTGAGGTGCCAAGGGATCCTGAGCAGGGATCCACCAGGCACCTCACAGTTTTCTGGGGCATTGGAGTAGAGTGGATCAAAGTGCAGACTCCGGAGGTTTCTGTGTTGCAAATGTCTGTATCTGTGCCCTTACTTAACCTCTCCTTGCCTCAGCGTGATCACTAAGACTACAAATAGCCTTTGTTTCATAGGTTTGTGATGCAAAATCAAACAAATGAATGATTGTGCATGGACACCAGAATGTTCGATGTGAATAACTTGCCAGTATCTCAGCTTCTTTCTTTCACTTTCTTCTCCTCTCATCCTTTGGAATCACACAGACTTTTTTTCCATTTGCTTTAGATTGACAGTGCAAACAAGATATTTACCTACTTGAGCATGCCCTTAGGGTCTCAGCAGCTACCCCAAGGGGTTTACAGAAGTATTTATTCAAATTACTAAAAAAAAAAAAAAACAAAAAAAAACAGGATTCGGGGAAGAATAATTGTATTTTCCTACTCCTTGCTTACAGGGGCTTCTGACAGAGACAGTTTCTTCTTCTTCCTTCTCCGGTTTCTCTGTTAGTTACCAGACGACCGTAGTATTTACTTTTCCTTTCAAAGTGGCGATGCCTTCAGTCCCTGCTCCAACTACACCTTGCATACTCAGGCTCTGGTGCTCACACACATCCTACCGGTTCAGCCTAAATTACTATTTCCCACCTTTCCTAAGGGCCAAGTTTATAGACATCCTTTAAAAGCCAGTTCAATTCTGCGACTCAGTGGCATTGCCTGTTTCTTAGCCAGGGTTTATTACTTTGCATTTGTAATTAGCAACTTGTGTCTTTATCATCCTTTTTAGACTCAAAGCTTCTTGAGGCCAAGGACTTCAGATTTCTATCTTAGACCTATTACGTCAACTTCCGTGTATACTTTCAGATCAATGTTTATCCAATAGCTGAATATCAGGTTGTGAAAGAGAGAGTTTTGGTCAATTTCTCATACTGGACATTGGGAAAAGGACAATAATAAAAGGAAATTTGAAATACATGGTTTGTGGTCAGTCTTCAGACTACTGTGTCCTTCTGTTGGATCCTGGGAACTTGGATGGGGTAACTCTGCCTGCTACACCCTGTGCCATCCTCTCTCCCATTGCTTCCAGCAAATCCACACTTGAACTGAATTAAAATAATTCTATGGCTCTAATGTACCAAATCATTGTGTATAGTTGATGAGTAATCATCTAGCATTCTCTAGCCCATAAGAAGACAACTACTTTGCCTTTTATTTCTGTATTCCCAGCATCTATGCATAGATGACAATGTCTGCTCCTAGCAGCTACTCAATGACCATTAGAGTCTGGGTGTAGGAAAGGATTCCTGTTCCTAGATACTCTATAAATCTGTATAAATATACAGGGGGTACCAAGAAAATGCATACACATTTTAAGAAAGGACAAACTGTATTAAATTTGGAATACTCAAGTTGTGTTTGTCTTCTGCAATTATAAGAGGTGCTCATCATGACGTCAATTCATCTTTTGTCATCAGTATATATTATTACAATTTTAGTACAATTTTCTCCTTCCTTAAAATATGTACACGTGTTTTTGGCATCCTCTGTTTATTTGGGAACACTCAGGCTCAAAAAGGTAGAAGAAGAGAGTTTGTAAGCATATAGCTACAAGATTCTGAGATTATAACTGAACTGACTACTATCATCCCACATGGTGGGTGGCGATGGTGATCAATGGTGCAATGGAATTGGGG
This sequence comes from Arctocebus calabarensis, assembly GCA_963573935.1. Taxonomy (NCBI): domain Eukaryota; kingdom Metazoa; phylum Chordata; class Mammalia; order Primates; family Lorisidae; genus Arctocebus; species Arctocebus calabarensis. Next base: position 14,370 of record CAUYON010159810.1, on the reverse strand, counting down.
GGTATATGACATGGCAGTCCATTGGCTTGTTACTCTGGTCACTTGGCTTCTTTGCTCTCTCTTGCTGGAAGGACATATAGCTAAGAAAGAATTGGTATTCATATTTATTATTATCATTATTATTTAAAATTATTCAATATTAATTTATAGCTGTATTGACTAGACTTTATGCATACCAAAAAAAAATAGACAACTCTGGCTAAGAACAAGACTGATGTCCCAAAATATTCCAAGGATTGGTTGTTATGTATACACTTTAGACTTATCTAAGATATGGGCAGAACGTGGAACATCATATATCTCCTCTGAGAAAAAAAAATCTTAAATGCTATGACATTAGCCACTTGCTTATAATTAAAGTATGTTGCCATTTCACCAAGCTTTCATTTACAGGAGAAAGTGCAAATTCCATTCCCCTTGAACTTTAGCTATTTCCAACATTTTTCTTTGTTCTTTTCTTTAAAGCTTTGCAACAAATGCATCCCCATATGCTTATATTAGTTAATCTAGTATTAAACATATTGGCTGTGCAAAATGTTGGCACCCATTAATAAATGTTTTCATTTTTTCATTCTCTCTCTCTTTTTTTTAAACTTTAGATTCTTCCTTTGACTACACAAGCAACAGCTGTCTAGCTGCCTGCACAGGACTGGATCTAATGCCTCTACAGAAATCTAGGTCAAAACACTTGGAATGCATGAATATCAAACAGAGTTTTCAAAACAGCAAATGAATACATCTTTAACTGGTGACATTTTCCTGTAGCATATGGCTGCAAGCTCAGGGGACTGGATGCTTTTTTGATGAATATGTTCTATCAAAAACTAAGGGATGGCAGTAGGCTTTTGCCACCTTCTGTTTTGCCTTGTGAAATGATAATGCAAACTCATAGATAGATACAGCGATCACAAGGCTTTTACCTTCAGACCTAGTCTAAAGACATATTTTTTTCTTTTGGATGAGTTGCTTTGTCTTCAGTTGGGTTTGGGTTTTATACATAGCTGTCAAAGGCGACAGCCAGTGGGAGTGGTTTCCTTTTCTTGGGCAGAATTGGATTGGTGGAAAACTTCAAAAAACTGGACCAAAAAGCAAATACTCACCAAAAAGAGGGAGCTGGTCACACGAGTAACTTATAGCCACAGCAGCAAAACATCCATCTCTATCCTTTGCCAAAGTCAGTTTTGAGGGCTGGATAATCATTTATCAATGAGTCCCAGAGAAAAGCCCTGAGAAATTAGAGGCTGCCTCCTTAGTCCTGGATCTGCCAACAGTAAGTCAGATGTGAGTCTAGACAGGCTCGGTCATGTCTGTGACTTCACTATCCTTTTCCTATGTCAAATGAAAGGGCAGGACAATATATTTTGAACGTCTTCCCTAGTCCTAAACTTCCAAGTTTGTGTAAGTTTATGAAGCTGTTTTATTGCTATTGTGTCATGTCTCTTGCAATGGCACGGCGGAGGAGAGTAGGCTTTAATTTCTTTTTTGACTGGCTGATGATTCATTTCTTATAGAAGAAAAATTATCCATAACCCTCCCTCCTCCTCCCCACCAATCAAATAAAGCTATAGTGGAAATGTTGGGTAAGCAAGGGGAGGGTAGAAGGATGCCTGATTGAGTTCTCTTGTCTCCTTCCTCTCAGGGCAGCATCTGAAACCTATGTGTGGAAGGTCTCGGTCTCTACCACCCTGATGTGAAAGCCAGTGGCTTAAAAATGTGTATATTCGCAATGATGGTAATGGTGGTAGAGAGAAGTGTTGGAAAATTGCCTTTCTTTCTTTTTGTATTTAGCTTAAGGTTATTAACCAGACTTAACATATTCCAGTTACAGGTTAAACTTTAAGCTTTATGTTCAGCTATTCTTTGGCTTTTATTTTAAAAATAACCAGAGGAACTTGTGATTGTTACAGGAATCTTTAAATGGACCATTTTGTTCATAAGTTGAACTTGCTACATCCCTTGCCTTGGGTTGGAAATGCTCTATGATATTCTTGAAGCTGCATTCAGAAAAACACTCATTTTAGGGGTGAATTTTCCCTCCTACTACGGTTATTTCATTCCCCAATTTTGTTCCTCAAAAACTACCACTGTTAGCGGGTTGCTGAGTTGCCTTTAAACGTAATTATGCATATTCTCTTGTATGCATTAATATGTCTGTATGTAAATGCATGTCCAGGCATGTTTTCTTTTTCAGTGAAGTGGCAGGGTAGAGTACATATATACTAGCACTTTTTAAAAACTTAATAATATGTCTTAGATATCATATCTTAGCAGACACATTTAGTCTGCATCTTTTTTTTAAAAGGCTTCATAATTCCTTATTGTGGATGCATGAAAAAATTTAAACCAATTTATCTTAAAATATATTTACTTGCAATTACTTTTCTTTCTATTTGCTGACATGATAGCAATGAATTTCCATGTTGTGTACGTATTTATATATATGTATGTGAGAACACCTAGATACAAGTCTCACAGAAATAAAATTGCTGGATTAAAGGGCATGTGTGCATTTAATTTAGGGACATAGCACCAAATAGTGTTTAATTATAGTTATTATTTGCATTATAAAAAATTATGACTATAGTTGAACATATTTTCCCATGTTTAAAAATTACTTTTATGTAAAACTCTGCTCATATCCTTTTGTCCATAAATGGAGTTAGGACAACTTAGTAGCCATCTGGAAAAAAATATAATTGTATTTCTACTTTATTTCCAACACCAAAATAAACTCCAGATGGACCAAAGATTTTATGCTAAAAATAAATGCATTCAAGTACTATTAGAAAACATGAGAGGATTTTTTTTATATGTAATCCAGAGTTAAGGAAGATCTTTCTAAATATAACACAAAACCTGCAGGCCATAGCTCTAAAGATGCGTAAGTTGATGAATCAATATGTATTGAAAAAAATAAAAGATGAATGACAGACTTGGATGAAAGACTGTGACATAGTGATGATAGTTGATTGCTTAAATGGTTTGTGGCAGACACCATTTTAGGCTCAGTTTGTAGAGATTGTTGCTTTTTACCCCAACAGTGAAAATCCTCTGGATAAGATACAAAATCATAGTTTATTTAAAGCCTATCAGACAACCAAGGAAACAAAGAAAGCTGAATAAAATTAATTCTAGAAAGCAAAGATCTTTTTGTAGGTTATAATAGACCCAGTGCTGCTCTCTTCTCTGGCCATAGAGATAAGGAGAAACCAGCCCAACCTGTAATGTCTTGTAGATGACACTGGGTGGCCTGGCCTGGCAGATTAGAATTCCACAGAGCCTCATCCACAAACTTTATCAGAAGAATATTTTATTCTGTAGTCTTCAGAACTTTCATTTTTCATTGATACTATACTGATAGCCATACATAATATTAAGTGTGGCTGTGTTTCATTACATTTCCTTCATTCTGACTGCAGTTCCTTTTTTGATACACCCCAATATTTTTACCCATTCTTTTGTCCACGAATATGTATTATTTCTGCATTACCAACATGCCTCAATAAATATTCTTGTATATTCTGCTGGTACATCTATATTATAGTTTCCTTTGTGTACTTGCTTAGATACTTAGGTGCAAAAATTCTAAATATGCAAATAATGAAATTTACAAGATGATGCCAAATTATTTCTCAAATCATTTGTAGCAATTTACGCTCACGTCAGCAATGTATAAGACATCATTTGAGCTGTATCCTTGGTATTCTTAAGAATTTTTAATTTTTGCAAGATGAATATTTGTAAAAAGGTACCTTCATTTTGTCTTCGTTTACATTTTCTTGATTACCGGTGATATTTAGTGAACATTTATGTTTCCACTTTAGTGAAATGATTTTTATGTCTTTTTCTCAATTTTTGTACTAGATTTCCCTATGCTTTATGATTTTTAAGAATTCTTTACATTCACTTGATACTAAACCTTTGAAGATATATGTATAGGGCATCCCAATTTTACAAAGAGGCAATCAATACGTAGGTAAAATTTTGTACATATTTAGCTACAATTTCCCATTTTCCCTGTGTCCAGTGACTTTGTGGTGACCTTTGGGACTCCTTGTATTAAAAATCTTTTCTAGTATAAAGTTTAATGCTTTATTTTCTTCTTTTCTTGAATATCAGCTTCTTTCCCCAAATATCACATGTATTTCTGTTACAAATCTAACTTCCATATGTCCATGGGCTATTTCTGATTTTGTTTTATTCCACTGTTTGACTTGTCTATCATTGCATTAATACTATATTGCCTTAAATACTGTAGCTTTATAATAACATGTTTTTTCATCTAGTAAAAATAACCTTTTTTGTATTGTGATGTACAATTCTTTGTTTTCCACATAAATTTTGGAATAATTTTGTCCAATTCCTTGAAGAAGTATATTGGGAATTTGAGAATGCATTAAGTACATAAATTAATTTAAAAATTAATTTAAAATCTCTTCAGGATATTATTTAATTTCATGAATTTGTGCCATTTCTCCATTAATTTATAGCTTTTTGGTGACACATTGAAATATTAAAATTTGTATATAATTCTTTCCCATTTTTTATTGATTTTAGGTATTTTATAATTTTGGTTGCCATTATAAATGGTATAGTTTTTACAAAATGCTTTCTAATTGCTTATTATAATAGAAATGCATTCCGCTCTATATCTAGAGATATTTTATTCAATTCATGGATTTTTTTACTAACTTACTGGATATTTAGGAGTTTCTACATAGCCCATCACACCAAATGCAAAATAATCAATTTTGTATCCTTCTTTCCTATTGTAAAGTCTTTGATTTTTTTTCTTTTCTTACTGTGTTAGCCAATATTTCAAAGCCATGTTGGATAAAAGTGGTGATATGGAGTATTCTCTCCTTTTTCTTCATTTTAAAGGGATGCTGCTAATATTTCTCCCTTAGAAATTTCATTATACAACAAATAGACTTAATTTCAGTCTTACCATATGAATCACATCTGGAGTAAAAAGCCCAACTATTCATCTCTGTGTACTTTGCATTCAACTAGGCATTTTGTATATTTATATTTAATCCTTTTCTCAAAAGACACTCTTCCTCCTTTTACAGATAAGCAAAGGGAATTGGCTTGTGCGAGGTCACATGGCCCACAAACCCACAGACATTTCCCCTCCGCACATCTGGGCTTTACTGGTATGTTGGGTCTCACAGGGAACATTGAAGATTAGAATGGGTCTGAAGGAGGGTATCTAGGATGACAAAACATCTAGAAACCAAGCCATGTTAGGAATCATGGAAACAGTGAACAGGTTTCACCCTGTAAGCAGAATATTAGAAACCAGGAAGGCAGTGATCTTGTGAGTGCTTTGTTGGGTTGACAAGAGCTTACATTTATTCCGTGTCTTATATGAGCATGGAGTTTAGATCAATTATTGGAATCTGGATGGGAGATTGATTCAATGGAAGTCACACACACACACATACACAGGTGCACCCAAAGTGTATACATATTTTAAGAAAGGAAAAAACCTATATTAAGATTGTAATTTAAAATTGTCATTATAAATTACAATTGTAAATCGTAATGCTCAATATATACCAATAATAAAAAAATGAATACAAGTTACCTCGAACACCTCTTGTAATTGCAGAAGTCAAATGTGACGTGAACATTACAAATTTATATCTATTTTTTCCTTTTAAAAAATGTGTACACATTTTGGGGAGCTCTGTGTGTGGGTGCATATGCATGCATATACATGGGCCATTATGAAAGATTTGAGATACAACAAAATCAAGAAACATAAAATATGTGCAAAAAGAAACAAACAAAGCCCCAGCAATTCTGTTAAGCTGAGCAAGTTGAAACTTGGAGGTGTGAATCAGAAAGGATGCTGTCAACTGTGTTTCTTGGAAATGAAATAATGAGCCGTAACATGGTCTATCTCAATACTTTCATAGTGACCACGTAGCTAGAGTCAGGTTCTCACTCTGTCGCCCAGGCTGGAGTGCAGTGGCGTCTCTATTGTTCACTACACCTCAAACTCCCGGGTTCCAGCAAGTCTCCCACCTCAGCCTCCCAAATAGGTAGGACTACAGATGTGTGCCACCATGCTCAACTAATTTTTTTAAATTTTGGGTAGAGACAAAATCTCAGTATGTTGCTCAGTCTGGCTTCAAGGAATTCTCCTACCCTCCCTTCTCTAAATACTGGGATTACAGGAATAAACCAGCACACCAAGCCAACAATATTCTTTTGCTTTCTATAGTACAGAGTGTAAGAGAGAAGGGAACACAGTTTTTGTGCACTTTTTGAGAAAAGAGGATCAAAAATTGATTGCAAGTGCTCAAACTGCAAATAGATGAAAGGGATGTTTTATACTCTTTCTACCTTAGCCATAATACTGAAGAAGGTGAGTTTTAAAATCCTCCGCAACTGTAATAATCCGTGATTCTACTTTTCACCCCAACTGTATCAGTTCAGGGTCAAGGACCGTGTTTTATCATGCTACTTTCTTAACACCTTACCTTCACATCCCATGAATGAAATAGATGGACATTAACTTACTGAGCAAGTGAAAAGATGGAAAAGTCAAAGATAAAATCATCTAGCTTTAAAATGGTGTTAAAATACCTTTACAGCTCAGAAGAGTCTTCTTATTAAAAGACCTGGAAGACAATAAAATAGAGCTAGTTATTTCTATAAACTATAACTATTGCTGATTTTGTTTTGTGTTAGTAATATTTTGATATGTACATATAACTGAGGAGTGTGATCGTAAGGTCATGTGTTAGATGATTTCAAAATGAAGAGAAGTTTTAGAAGAAACAGATGTTTCCTTCTACCACTTCCAGAGCAGAATCATAATTTTGTAATTTGATTAAGAAAGAGCAGAGTGGCATAATAAGACATATTAGGGTGTCCTTGAGACACTAAAATTAGACACTTTGGTGGTAAGTATGCCAGTGGTTATGGCACATTTCTTTAAACTAATTATTGTATCTTAATTTTGAAAGACATATAAATGCTGAAAGTAAGTCAAAAATAGGCAGCACCAGATAGTGACTGGCGCTATGGAAGTTGGCAGAACACAAAGTCAAGTCTTAGGAAGTGTGAACTAAAATAAAATCTTAAGCCTCCCTCCCCAAGAGTTGACTAACTGGACCCCCTCTGGGCCAAGGGGATCCCCTAAAACTGAGCTGCTAGCCAGGAAAAAGGATATCAGACAAGTCTCACCATGTCCCCCTCCCTCCTTAGCGATGTCCTTTGTGACTCATTAATAGGCTTAAGGGCATGCAAGACACACCTCAGGGTCCTCCGTATACACAACAAACCACTTGAAGCCCATGTCCTCTAGTTTTTCTGTGATTTACAGATGCTTGTCTTAGATCAAGCATTCCCTTTTTTTTTTAATTTTTATTTTTTATTAAATCATAGCTGTGTATATCAGTACAATCATGGGGTAGAGTGTGTGGGCTTCATACACAATCTGAAATATTTTTATCCAACTGTTTGACATAACCTTCATGGGATTTTCTTGTTTATTGTGTGAAATCATTTGTGTTCTGCATTTAGTAGGTTTCACCTGTCCCTTCTAAGATGCACCGTAAGTGTGATCCCACCATTTACCCTCTCTCCACACACCCTCCCCCTCCCCGTCCCACCCTTACCCTTTTCCCCGTCTTCTTGTGCTATAATTGGGTTATAGCCTTCATATGGAAGTTATAAATTAGCTTCATAGTAGGGCAGAACCCACACCTTTCACCCAGCATTCCTTTTTTGGTGACTAGGAGTCAAGTTTGTTAGAACCTAACACTTTCAGCCTATTGTCAACTGAAGAATCTTTAAGCCCACCTGTAACCTGTGGGCTCTGCTTTGAGACATTTCACCTTCTCAGGTCAAATCAATGTATGTCATACCTGTCTTAATTTGTGACTTTACCTGTAATTCCTTTCTCATTGAAATGTATAAAATGAAAATATAACCCAATCACAGTGAGTAAACGTGCTCAAGGCTTCTTGGGCATGACTCTGTGTTAGATAATGGCAAAATTTCATCTCCCTATCCCAATTACCCACTGAAAATTTCAAACTTATGGCCCGCCCCCTACGACTCTTCTTGCCAGAGTAGTAACTCCTTATTGGCTATTCTACCATCCCGGCACCCTCCCTAACAGAACCTGTACCTTGTTTTTTGCTCTCTCTCTTTCCTCTCTCTCTGCCCTTCTCTCCCTCATATCTATCTACCTCCTCTCCTCTCTCCCCCGCCTTTTCCCTTTCTCTCTCTCTCTCTCTCTCCCTCTCTCTCTCTCTCTCTCTCTCTCCCCTCCCCCTCCTTAATGCTGCTCTGCAGCATCCCCTGCCAATAAAGACCTTTCATACAAGCCTTGGTGTTCTGTGAGGTTTATGCCGGTCAAGTGCCCCCCTTTCACTCTGTGTTATGGTCCTCGAATTTGGCTCAGAATGAACCTCTTTGAAAATTTTCACAGAGTATGGCTTATGGCTTCTTTTCCGTTGACAGAGGAAGGACACAGTGGACTCATGGGGCAGCATCAGTCCCGGCACTGGGACATGTGTTTAGGAGACTGGAGAGGATTGCTTCCAAAACAGAAATGCAGAGGGTGAAGGAGACGGACAAAAGGCTAATTTTGATTTCTATCCTGGGTCTCATGCTTGGGCTCACCCTAAGGGTGGGAGATTTTATCTAACCCTGTTGAAAACCATTTCTTAGGTGGTTTGGCTGGAAACAAGATGTGCTTCTGGAGCTCACAGGGTGATTTGAGGGTGTGGCCTCCCAAGGAATACTAAAGAAAGACAGAAGCAGCTGATCAGATTGATTGATCCAGTGTTGTGTAATAATTTGCACAGTCTTTGTGCCAGTTACTAAGACTGAGACTTAGAATTTCTGGAATGTCTTTGTTATTCCCGGTGAGCCCCTTAGCTCAGACCTGAGTTTATGCTAATGAAGGGACTGAAGTGACATACTTTGAGCCCCTGAATGCTTTAGGGCAGAGTAGTTCTCAACCTGTGGGTCGAGACCCACAGGAACTGTATTAAAGGGCCGCGGCATTAGGAAGGTTGAGAACCACTGCTTTGGGGTGAGGATTGGCCAGGTCAAAAAGACCAACAACGTCATTGGATGGTTGGGCTTTAAGCCACCTGATGTCATCAGCTTGACTGCTTGAACTCCAGAGAAGCCAGCCTGAAAATTGAGCTCAGTCATGAACCTGATGGTTTTAAATCAGGTGCTCCCGTAGAATGAGAGCCAAAGGAAGACTTTGGAGTGCAGAGGTCAGGTGTGCTTCCCTGGTTGACAGTCACCCATCAGTGTGCTCGGAGGGTGAGGCATCCTGAGAATCTGGGTGCTTTGTGTCTAGAAATGTGCATCTCTTCATTTGGCTGGTCTTGATTTGCATCAGTTATGATAAAACTGTAATCAGAAGTCTGGTTCTTTCCTGAGCACTGAGTCAATCCAGGACATTTCGAGCTTCAAGGGTACTAGAAATCCCCCAGTTCTTAGGTCAGTTGGAGAAGTGTGTGCATCCTGGGAACTTCTGAGTTTGAGGCTGGTGCCTGAGTGAGGGCAGTCTTAGGAGGGATGCAATGGTGCATGCACACTGCGGGCTGGGGCAGTCTGGCACTGAGCGAGCATGTAGTGAGAATAAGATGGGGTCAGTCAGGCTAGGCCAACCTGATACAGCTGGTCTGGTGGTTGAGGTCCTGCGTGTCTCCCATTCTTGTTTCGTAAATTCAGCTTTAACCTGAAGGTGTACATTTGAGTGGTTTAGGGCGATTGATTTAAGAGATTAACTTTTGAATTGCAACGTCCTTGTATGGGTCATGGGTTTTGTCAATTGTTTATTATGGGTCATGGGTAATGGCGATTACTGTTAAGATGAGTGTTAATTACTATCGTTGAAGGTAAGGGTTAGTACTGTTCTTGCTTTGAACTTTTATGTATAAAACTGTGGTTTTGGAAATGGAAGAACAGAACCGTCTTGGAGAGGTTATTGGGGGGCCTAACTCAGCCCTACATACTGAACCCCCTCTCTTAAGACAAATGAGTCAAAAGGATCTGGTTAGCCCCCCCAAGATTATCTCAAAAGACCCTACTTTTCCATAAGCTGTTGAATTTGCGCACCCACTAGTCCCCATATAAAAGGGGTCTCTTACTGCCCCCAGGTTCAGACACTACCTTTGTACTGCCCAGGTGGTGCCCTCCCCTTTCAATAAACCTGGTCTGAACAACTCCAGGCCAGTCTTCTCTCTGGGTGCCTCTGCTTACATCTTTCATGGGCTACTTTCACTGTGCTCAGAATCACTGGCCTTCTGATAACAAAGATTGGTGACTTCTTCCCATGGACCCTCCCGTAACAGCACCGTGGTTAAGATCTGGGGCTCATGAGAGGCAGACCATGTTTCATTTCGGCTCAGCCACAGCTCAGTGAGCTTGGACAAATAGTGGGCCTTCTTTTCACAGTTTTAACATGTATTAAATGGAAATAGTAAAAGTAACATTCTCCTAGGGCTATTACAAAACTTAAATCAATATATCTAAGGCACTTATAATAACTGGCACACAAACTCCTGTCATGACTACTGTAAAATAACATTTAATAGTTCTTTATATCCAAGTAATGAAACATTGAAAAAGTATAACCTAGAGAGTAACATTTCAGTTCTCCACAAGTGATCTTATTCCAATGATTAAGACAATTATAATGGAAATAATACAATAAATGCCATCTCTACATAAAATTATTTGTATATTTAGAGATACACATACTAATTTTTTAGAGATCTATATACTAATTATTTAGTAGGATTTTTGTTATGTTACTGAAGCTTCAGTGATGTAAACTTTTGTCCTGGGTGTCACATCCTCTCCTTGGTGCAGGCTGGACTCCAAAACGGAAGCACCCACTCCAGAGAAAACAGGGTAAACAGGAGATGGGCAATCACGTCTAATCTGGGATGGCTGTGCTGATTTATGTTCTGTGCTTGTTTAGTTTTATTTTTTAAATCAACATTGAGAAGAAAAAATTGAGATATTAATTACCCGTTTACTGCCAATGTAGTGGAAAATGTAATTTATAGCCTACTTGCGGGGGGAAAAAAATTCTGCGTGCTTAATTTAAGAACTCAAGTTATTCAAATAACATTTGAATTTGATTATTCGTTTAATTGAAACGTTGTTCCTTCAATCAGAATTGCTTCTGAGCTTCCAATTTCAGCAATAGTTAACTAAGAGCTCTCCGTGAAAAGGATAGAGGGTGAGATTCACCAATAAAATGTGTAGGAAATAAGTGTCCTTGGTGAATTGCATTTACCTTAAGAAATAGTCAGACTCATTAGCAGTGTTAATTTCTCAATCCAGGTGTTGTTTCAGTGTAGAAAGTGTTACCGGGCCAAGAAGGTCCAGCTGCACTGTCAGCCAATAAGCAGAGAACAGGATTAGGTCTATAAATCTTTATTATCAGAAGGCCAGAGATTCTGGAGAACATTGAGAGTAACCTCTATAAGACTGTTCTGTTCTTTCATTTCCCAAACCCCAGTTTTATACATTAAAATTCAAAGCCAAAACCACATTAATCCTTATCTTAAACAATAATAATTAACCCTTATCTTAAACAATAATTGGCATAGTTCATGCCCTATAATAAGCAATAATCCACATAACCCATGATCCAAAACATTTCTTTTTTTTTGAGACAGAGCCTCAAGCTGTCACCCTGGATAGAGTGCTATGGCATCACAGCTCACAGCAACCTCCAATTCCTGGGCTTGAGCGAGTCTCCTGCCTTCACCTCCCAAGTAGCTGGGACTACAGGTGCCCACCACAACACCCGGCCATTTTTTTTTTTGGTTGCAGCTGTCATTGTTTGGTGGGCCCGGGCTGGATTCGAACCCACCAACTGAGGTGTACGTGGCTGGTGCTTTAGCCGGTTGAGCCACAGGTGCAGAGCCCAAAACATTTCTAATTCAAGTTAATCTTCTCACTCACTTGCCCTAAACTACTCAAGATATACACTCGTAGGTTAAAGCTGAGTTTACAAAACAACAAGGATTGAAGACATGAGGTGGAGGTTACATGGGACCTAAACCCACCACATTAGCTGAGGCACGTTGGCCCTTGCCTGGTGGACTACATGTTATTTTCACTACATGTGCTCTCAAAAGGAATTATAGAAGATAAGCTACCCATGGAATACCTGAAAATGAGAATTAAAAACAGACCCCTTCTATACAAGGAGTTCTGAGGCAACTGGGTATTGCATATACAGAAGTTAGCCTTCAGATTCCAATTTAGGGGAATAGAAGAAGTTTCATATCCCAGAGATGGGAAGCTCTGCCTCAGAAAGTGCGGCCCCCTCTTCCTCCTGCCTTAATGATGTCATGGCTGGCTCTTGTGGGCATAAGGGGAATCTTGCCCTCCCCTGAAAGGTTGCAGAAAGGTCAACTCACAATTAAGGGGAGAAAGGATTTATTTACTGTGTGCCTTGGAGAACTTAGTGAAGGAGCTAAGGAAATTTCATCCAGTTTCCCAAAGGAGTTCAGACATCTTTACACAGGCCTTTCATAGGAGAGGGGAAAATTGAGGAGTATAGGGCCTAAATGGCTGCTAAGGAGGTTGCTAGGGAGGACAACTGGGTGAGAGAGAAATTGACTGACTTATAGATTTAACCTGGGAGACAATTGTTTATGGCTCAAATGATTTGGGCCAGGTTTACCTATATTCCTGATCTTCATTCCTGAAAAATTTTTGGGTAAAAAGGGAGTCAATTATCCCCTCTAATCTTCTGATCAGGCCAGGCTAGTTTATACAGATAGAGGGAAAGCCTCCTCCAGTGATTCTTGACCTTGAATGGCCTTCAATTTAAAACGCTCTTTATATAATCGACTCCTATTTTGGAGTGAAATTTCCTTAGCTCCTTCTTTATCCTAGCCAGGATCTAAACTCCAAAACCTTCACAATGAAAAAAGACAGCAGGTATAATCTGGCAATCTCTAAGGGCTGTAAAAATTTCTTAAATAGTTGTAAGAATTTATTTTACCATCATTAAGGCACAATTTGCAAATACCAAAATTTGCAATTTTTAAGTTTATAATTGGTAAATATAACAGTGAACTGTTATATACCCACTATCATAGTCAAAATCCAGAACATTTCTAGCACCCACCTGAGAGCTTCTTCATACTCTTTGTGTTGATTCTTGCCTTTGAATTCTAGACATGGGCATCCACCAAGATTACACCTTACAGTTCTGCCTTTCCCAGAATTTCAGATAATGGATTCTACATTATTTGTGACATTGGTTTAATTTGGGGGGGGTTGATATGGAGTATCTTGAGATTCATCCATGAATAATACACATGAAATATACAGAAGTATGAAAATTTTACATTCTATAAAATAATTATGTTATTATTTTCTTTGGGTAAACATTTAGAAGTTAGATTGCTGTGTCGTGTACATCGAAGTTTAACTTTGTAAGGTTCTGCCATATTGTTTTCCAAAGTCGCAGTACCATTTTACAATCCCATTGGAAATATATGAGAATTCTAATTTCTCCATATGTTTGTCATTACTTATTTTTGACAGATTTTTGAATTTTAGACATCCTAGTTGTGTGTGATAGCATTTTATTATGGTTTATAAGATGTATTACTTTGATAAGTAGTGGTTTTGAGTGCATTTTCATGTTTATTGCCATTTTTATATACTTATGTGAAATGTTTACACAAATCATTTGCCTAGTTTTATTTTCTTAACTTCATTTTTGTAAAAGGGAAAATTTTTCTTTTTTTGGAAAATGTTTTTAATTATAAAGTCATCATCATCTTTATCATTATTATTATTATCTTCACTTTTGGGGCTTGTGCTTTTTGTGCCCAGTTAAAGAAATCTTGGTCTAATCCAAAATCATAGGTTTTATTCTATTTTTTCTTTGGTGTATTTTTTAACTATTGAAGCATCACATATGATCCTTTTTTATTTGTGATCTGAGAAGTATTGAAATTGATTTTTCCCATAAAGAATTTTTTTGGCATACCTTTCCAAAAAGGTATCTCTCTCCCCATTGAATTACCTTGGCATCTTTGTCAAAAATTGATCATTATAATTCAAGTTTTCTGGTCGATAAATCTGGTGTATCTCTGCATTAACTTCTTTTTGCAGTGTTTTATAATTTCCTGTGTATGTATCTTACAAATCTTTTATTTATTTATTTATTTTTTGTAGAGACAGAGTCTCACTTTATCACCCTGGGTAGAGTGCCGTGGAGTCACACTGCTCACAGCAACCTCCAGCTCTTGGGCTTAAGCGATTCTCTTGCCTCAGCCTCCCGAGTAGCTGGGACTACAGGCGCCCGCCACAGCGCCCGGCTATTTTTTTGTTTTGCAGTTC
>CAUYON010159809.1:0-14652 GCA_963573935.1 Arctocebus calabarensis | reverse complement strand
TGCATCTTTGAAGGGTCAGGAGAAAACTACTAAATACAGAACAAAAATGTTTTCACACAGTAAATGAGAAAATCTCATGAATGTTATGTCGAACAGGCAGATGAAAATATCTCAGATTGTATATGAAGCCCGCACACTGTACCCCATGATTGAACTAATGTACACAGCCATGATTCAATAAAGGAAAAAAAAAAAAAGAAAATGCCATGCAGGCTATGTTAAACAGTTTGATGAAAATATTTCAGATTGTATATGAAGTCAGCACATTGTGACCTATGATTGCACTAATGTACACAGCTATGATTTAATAAAAATTTAAAAATATATATAATATTCATCCTAAAGTTTTCAATATTCTTTTATAACTATGCCTTTAGGGTCTCGGTCTTCTCCGAGTCCTTCTCATGAAGCTATGACATATATGGTTCAAAGCAGGGTGGTGTTAAGCTTAAAAGAACCCAGTTCAATCTAGCAATGGTGATTTCTAAACTCATGTCCTTGACTTGTATTTCTTCAACACCATAAAGAGGACTTGTAATTACAAGCTGTTTTTTAAAAAATTCTTTCCTTTATAAAAATCACATTGAAATTGTCTCATAGTATTCAGGGTCCCTGAACCCTGAATCTTCTCCACCTTCATCCAATGCCATGTCCACACCTCCTGCTCTGTCTTCTCTCTATCTTTTGTTAAACCCTCTTCTCATGACTTCTGCCCACTGCACTTCCAACCTACTTTTGTCAAAAGAACCTACGTGTTAGAACAAGATTCTTGAAGAGTAGCTCAGCAAAGCCAACACACGACATGATAGACAGAGGCCAGAAGCATCCATGTAGTGAGGATCCTCTCACCACGTATGCAGGTGCTGACTAAATATGCACAAGGGAATGAAGAATTCTACAGGAATAGTTTAGAATTGGCTGTGAGGTAGAAGAAAAGTGTTGTGTCACAATCAGAAAACCCAGTCTCGAAACAGAAGAGCTCTGCTCTTTGCCTTTATAAAATTGTTTCTATGAGACTAAAATACATAAATATGCTTTATAAGCATACTCTTCTTCTGAAGTAGTAAAAATTATTAGTAGTGGCTATTAGTAGTATTCTCTTGATAACAAGTGAACCCATGTAATACTTTTGAAATTTCCAACATTTTAATCATAACTCACCAAAGCAAACTCCCTGAGCTCTCTGGATATTAATGTATTCATTTACACAAATCATTAGTCATAGAGTACAGTAAAATCTCATTAACTCAGACCCTCTTATTCAGAAGTCATCATAGGAGAGGCAATATGGTATAATGTTAAACTCTGTGATTAGAGATAAGAAACGAAAAACTTGAGACAGCTCTTTGACTACATGATTTTTCCCTCAGCCCCTGGTTTCTGCTCATTTGTGTTTAAATCACCAAACTGATACAATCAATCCATCTCATCATCGTAGAACTGTGATTCTTCATAGGCCAGATAGAGATTTTTCCACTTTATCTCTTTCATATGCAATGTTTCTGGGAATGGAATCATTTTTTCTTTTTGCCTGCATGTTTTTTAAGTTAGAGTTAATGAATGGCCTTGAGGGGTTCGCTTGACTTCCCTAAGTTGGGGCAATTATGATTATGTACATTTTTCAGGACAGAGGTTCATAGCTTTCATTTGATTCTCTCAAAGCTCTGTGAACTTCTTTTTAAAAAGGTGAAGAGCCATTTGTGCATACACTGAGTTTTTCAAGGGGTGGGTAAAAAAAAAAAAAAAAAAAACAAGAACAACTTAATTCAGCAATGAACTAATTCCAAATAATTCTCATCAACTTGTCCAAACAAGCTCACAAAACGTTGCTTTATAATGCTCTATTGATTCTGTAATATATCCCACATTGATCGATATAGAAGAAACTACCTTTCAGACTTTTACTGAGGGCTGGCCCCCACTCCCGGAAGCGGCGTGAATGTGTCTGTCCTGTTCTCTCCTCTGTCAAACGCCTCAAGAAGCAGGACCTAGCCCAGCAGGCTCTCAGTGAAGCCAGGAAGGAAAACGTGTTGCCAGTTTACCCCTGGGGGAGGAAGGTCCCTGGATGACACTCTTCCCATCTGGATTTAGACTGAGAATCCTGAAACCTATGAGATGATAGAAGAGCCAGCAGTAAGGACAGATCATCTTATCCACAACTAAGACAGAGAAAACAGAGGCCCAAAGTGAAAAAGGGCCTTAACAAAAATGCCAGCCAACGGTCAAGGCTTTTTCTGTGCCGCTACGTGGTCCAGCTGGAAGACACAAAATCTAATTATGGAATTCAAATGAGCATGTCACCTAGATTCCAGTTCCTTCCTTTTAACTAAATCCAACAGCTAATGGCCTCCTCCTTCATTAAGAGCATACCATAACCAACCTATGGTTTTTGCCTGATTTGTTAACATTAGCACATACAATAGCACCACATCTTACATGTAATATAAATTGAATTCTAATTATTTGCTACCATCACATCTATAAAAATATCCAGTCCTATAGCTAAAATTGTGTTTACAATGCAAACCTTTCAAAAAAGCTTATTTATCTGTCTCAACTGACAATTACAGGGGGAAAAAGGACTTCCTTTATTAGTATCTTTTAAAACAGATAGTATATAAAACTGAATGCATGTAATTTCATTCCTATAAACTTCTGAAACTTCTGGTGATTGTCTTTTAAAAACCTAATAACATTTGCATTTCTTTTATCTTTTTTACAGGAGCATCCTTTTAAATCCAGCCTATTTCCGAAATCATCTTCGTCAAGCAGCAGTGTTCAGATGTCTGGAGAGATATTCAGAAGCTGCCCGGTACATTTGTTATAACTTTTGTGAAGATTTATTTCAAGTTAAATTAATTTTGTTCTCAGATTCTGGTAATAGCATAATAGAACTTTCCAAACTTTCCATTTCTTTCATAGAATATGAGTCTATCCAAATTACTGTCTATAAACGTCAAACTAACAATTATTGACTATCTTTTTCTTTAATTAAAGCTATTCCATGTTCATAGCCCTTACAAAAATTCAAACTTCCATCCATGAGGTCACTGATAATGATGGAAATATTTCCACAGGATGAAAGAAATGCATTTGACCTCTTGCTCCTGGAGATATTCCTGGTCTGGGTTGCAGTGGCACAATTCTGTGAGAATTCTATCATTCTCAAGTTCTGGAGATGAAATCCACTCACATGAAAAGTCCCAAAAACCCATTTCTCAGTTATAGAACAGTACGGGTTTTCAAGTATTCTTTTCCTGGACCCCATGTGTTTTTTAAAAACCTAATAAAGCAGTCCCTAATATTGCCATCTCCAGAACCTAGACTCATGGAGAAGAATTTTGCAACAGCTTCCATGCTACACTCAGAACTGCTTCTCACCTGTAACAAGGAATTTTCTCCCTAGGTCAAGCTCATCTTCTTTCCTTTGATGAATTCTCTTAAATAATGTTTCCCATTTGCCATTCCCAAACGGGACCCACCGTTACATATTCACCCATTTTACTACCCCTTGAATTTAGCCAGAATGTATGATTCTAGATTTCCTCCCAGCACAACTCTTCAGGGTAAATCTGTAGTAATAGAGAAGAAGTTCCTGGATTGCAGGTGGCTACTATCTCTAGAACATTTGTAAATAATACTTCTTTAAAATTAGAAGCAAGCGTCTAAGTGGATAGTAAAATGGTATCACAAAATTGACCCTGTCGAGCTGACGTGAATTCTATTTGTATAAAATATTCCAGGAGTTTCCTGAACTCAGTCAAATAGATATGAAAGGCAGGGTTAATCTCAGCCACTCTCAGTTTGCACTCAAACAACCAATATGCCACAGTACCATTTTACCTGTGTATTAAAGTCTATTTTGAGTCATTTTTAAAAGGCCTTTATCACTGTTTTTTTTTTTTTGGATAACATTTTTCCTGTACTATTTCTCTAATGTGTTTTATCTAATGTATCCATGTGTGACTTCTTCCTACTTTTTATTTTCCCCTCTTCTTCCCCTCCTCACATGTCAACACAACACACACACATACCATTTGCCACTACTTTCGTGAAATATTATAATACGAGGAAAAATACTCAGATGCATAAAAGCTAAGACTGACTATTTTGTAAGGAGAGCAAAAGACTATTGGTGATCCAATGTCCTGGTCTCTGTGCACTCGGTGACCAGCACAGCGGCTGAGGTGAACCGACCACCCCTGGGGGGGCTGTGAATTAAACTAGCTAGTTTTCGAGTCTATGGCGGTATTCAGTTGAAAACCATTCAACTCCATCAAAAAGATATTATATGAATTGTTAATGGAAGCCTATTTGAAAGATAACAAGCAGCGTGTACATAGTGGTTCAAATCACATGACAGCATAACTTCTGTGCTAAAAGCTCATACAGCAAAAATCACGTGATCCCGCACAGCCCCCTTTGTGTAAACTGCACCAGGTAAGGAGAGGCAAACAGGAGGCAAAACTAAAGGAGAAAACACAAGGACACCTCCTTATCCACCACTGGTGAAGAATTAGCTGTGTATTCCTACATACATCAACTAGACAAGTAAAACGGAAACAAAAGTTACACACAAAAATGTTTACAAAGCCCAAGAAGACAACATGTCTAGTAAGCTGATTATAAAAGAGTGTTCTGTGAACTGCAGTGAACTGGAGATCAATAACTAGAATAACCACATAATTCATCTTTCAATGTGATAGTGAAAGAGGGCACTACTGAAAATCATGCCAAGAAAACAGAGATGTCAACCAGCACTGTCACCAGCACCTGGCCACATGGGAGATGTCTTGACTTTCAAATGCTGACAATTACTCCAGTAGTCCTAAATATTACAAAAGGCTTACCAGACAAAGCTGAGTTTCCTCCCAGCAGCACATGGACTCCTTCCCATGTCAAATTTTGTGCTAAATTATTTGGGGGAAAGCTTTAGTCTAAATCCACCAGTCCTCCGCCACTAGAAAAAGATATATTTTATAGTTCTCAAGTCACTAGCTCTAATAAATTCATTATCAGCAACAAAGCCAATCTGCTTTCCCTTTTATTTGGTATGGCTATTATTTGCCATATATTTGTAACATATAATATTGTGAGAAATAGATTAAATAATAAAATAGGCAGTCTAAAATTTTCTTACATTTGCCCTTTTTAAAATAATGCACTAGAAGAGAAGGTGATACTGGTTTTCAGAGCTGTTTTATATTACATGTAACTTTCAGGATAAAAAAAATTGGTAAAATGCCACTAAATTGTACCAGTCGTATATTGCTCCTTCAGAGCTAATTCTTGGCTTCCTCTCTGGCACCTGGCCTCTCCAGCGTCTTTTTGTTTACTCTAGTTTTTCCATCTGGCTCTCTGCTACTCCTATCTGTCTTGTCTGCACTTGTCTCTCTCCTGTTTCTCCAGAATTTCTCCCTCCCCTCTAAGGATTTGGCAGACAAAGATCAGCATAATTTTCCATTGTGAGCATTCCCTGCTTTTGGGCTCTTAATAAGCCTTCCCCAAGAATCTCATTGAACCTACAGGGCCGTGGTCCTCCTTGGTGATGACTGTTATTTTACATGATCAGTGATTAACCTGCTTTTGTTTTATTTTATTTTGATGCTCTGAGTTTGAAACTACTTGAGATAGTTGAATTTTCTGGGAATCTGCTTTCTGGATGAGTGTACAATGAAAACCTTGGAAGAGAAGTGACTTGAAAAACATATTCCTTTGGAAATTAATGATCAGCTATGCCTAAGAGAGTTGACAATTTTTGAATAAGAATTAGTATTTCAGATTAGGGTTGAGGTTTGTTTGTTTTTGTTTTTGTTTTTTTGTTTTTGTGGGGTTTTTTGCCAAGTAGTATGCTTCCATTAAGCCAAATCAAGTCACAATTCCTTAGGATTGCTTCATCATGGAAACCCTTGCTGACCAGGTATGGGGGAGAGTTTATAGAGGTGGGAGAAGGAGGATATCTTGAGAAGTGCCAGCAGGGGAGTTGGGGAATAGTTTTTTCTTCTTTTTTCTCTTTTTCTTTTTTTGGCTTACAAACTTAATACTACAGAAATAAGGTATACATAAAACACAATCTTCCAAAAGAGAAGAGTGATCCAAAATAAATTGAGGTGTTCAGGAATCTATTAACATAAAACAGTGGTGTTGCCTCAGATAGGTAATCATTCAGGAGGAGCCCTACACGGCAAGCAGGAAGATGCTGTGTCAGCTTATTTGGTGACACAGAACTCTATGATTTTAAATGAGATAATTATGTACCTTGCAAGGGAGGAGAATATTCTGACAGACTCAAGACAAATCTTGAGAGTTTAACTTAGCTCTGATTCAATTAGAAGTGTAAAATCCATTCATACACCAGGCGAGATTCTGAAAATACAGCACAGATATTTTTTGGTTAAAATGAGTTCTCATTTCAGACTACAAACAGAATAAATGAAGCCTGTAGGTTAGTTTTTATTCTTAAATTGGCCATAGCCCAAAAGGCTTTCTCTCTCCTTACTGGAGGACCGTCACCATTGCCAGAGCAGTGTCAGTGTGGTCTGGAGCTGGTCATATGCGACAGGCATCTGTACAATGGAAGATGAACAGGATAGTTCCATCACTAAGTTCCCTTGATATCATAAAGCCATGTAAACCCTAAGCATTATAAAAATGTTACATCTTGGTATATTATGTCTAAAACAGACATAAATAAAAAGATAATTTAGTCATTTGCCATAACTTAGATCAAATATATGACTTTAAGATATTGCTCATCCAATATTTAGGTAAGTACTGTAGGCATAGTGTTTATAATTTTAAGGAAAAGAGAGAAGATTAAAATACAGTAAAGCCTCGAGTTCATAACCATCTCTTTTGCTTAAGGATTTAAAATTGCAAGATTATTAATGTCTAATCTTATAAAAATATTAATTTTTAGGGTGCAGTGACAACAAGTGGTTAAAGAAAAGTTAGGTGGCCTTAAAGACAGCTGGTCTTTTGGAAATGTTCCAAAGTAAATGTAAATAATGGCAAGGATACATAATATTTTCTAGAAAAATATAGAAAAAACTTTTTAAACATTCAGGCTATTGCTAAAGACATCTAAAAGTTCATTAGAAAAAAACAAATATTGCCAGACTATGAGTCTCTCCGCCCTGCACTAATGCTCACCGAGGTGCAGGTTTTGAGTGGTATATATTTGCATTATCCCTAAACATTTCTAGAATAATTTGGAAACTCCATGTTCTTGGACTATGTGCACTTTCTGTAAATATCAGGCTAGAAAACTTGTGGCAGAGTACAGGGAAAGATTTTTTTCTCTTTGCTTTAGATCTAGTCTTGCACCATTAAAAAAAAAAAAAGTAGGTGGGGCCAAAGAAAATCACATCAGGGGAAATACAGAGAAACCTCAAGATCGCACGGTTTAAATGTGAAGAAACAAAGATCTCTTCCCTTCCTTTCCCCCAACAATCAAATCTCCACCCAACTTAACCTTTCATACAAAAATGTAGACAACCAATTAAAGATAGAAATGTTTCACCCAAATAGGCTGAGCTTTAACTTGAAGAGTTCTGTGCTATTTTCTTATAGCTAAGCACAGCCAAAAGAATTAGTTTAGTTTGCAGATACTAAATAAATAAACTAAATAAATCTAAAGCTCTGTGTTTTTTAATCTGTAAATTGGAGATAATAGTAGCATTTAGGTCACAGAGGTTATCGAGAGGATTAAATGAGAAATTTATACAAAGCACTTGGCACATCATAAACTTTCAATTTAAAAACTGAGCTATTGTCACTGTTTTTGTTGTTAACAATTAGAGCTCTTTGAAGACAGAATGTGTTGAGCTGTCACCTACCTGGTACTGCCCCAGAAAACCACTCAGTACTGTCTTACTCTGATAGTCTGCATTTGTGAGAAGCCCACTGTCAGCACAGAGCATGGAGGGTCGAGATTCTGGCTGACTTGAAGAGTTGAAAAGGGCAAGACTCTGGCTGTTGTTTTTAAACTTTGTGTGTGCATATGTAACAAGTTTAGCATCCTGTTTGATTCTGAGTGCATTTCAGTTGTTCCTGGAGGGAGTTAGAGTGTGGAGTGCCCCCAGTCGGGCAGATAGAACTTCAGATCACACAGAGAAGTGCTCAAGTCAATGGGTCATGATCCCAAGTCCTCCTTTTATCCTCTCCTTTGTTTCTGTCAAAAACAGCAACTTTCTGACAAACGACTAGGTTGGAAATCCTGATAGCACATTGCCAAACACTCAGGCTGAAATTCGTACCTTATTTTTGATAAAGGCATCAGTTCATCACACATGCATAATTTAATGCATATAAATTAATCTTGACGCCACTAACTGTGAAGATTGATCATAAGACAAAAGTTCTGTTTCTGGATCTGTCTGCCAAAGAGGAATTGTCTACATGAGAGAATTCTAGTTGAACTGCACAGATAAACGTTGTACTCTCAGAGTTACAAGAGACTAGTTACATGGGATACTGGGCAAGCTAATTAAGCTCTTTGATTTTTAACGATATAGAGGACATAATAATACCTATGCTACAAAATAATCAGAAGGATTAAAGGAAATAATAAACATAAAATACTAAACCCAGGGCTTTGTATTTGGTAAGCCCTCTATTAAGTATTGCTACTATTGCTGTTGTGGTTACAAGTTTTGAAGAATGGTGTTAAAATCCTAAATATAGCCACTCTGAATGATTTCTATTGAGGGAAACTTGGATATAAAGATTATGTTCTTAGATCATAAGCCCGATGTATGTCAACTGGGCAGCAATCATCTGTGATTGTCTGCTCCATGCCACAGTTCATGTCACATGCTTAAAGATGCTTAAAGAAGTTATATTCTGTCAGATGTAGTTCATGTCAAATGCTTAAAGGTGCTTAAAGAAGTTATATTCTGCATGTTGGTAAGGCGATCTGGACCCCGTGTAAAAGGTCTGTCAGAACTCAGCATGTTTGCCATTTGGGCTGTGTCTGAGATGGTACTGTCTCATCCATTTTGGTTGTGTCTGAGATGGTGTTGTCTTACCCATTTTGGTTGTGTCTGAGATGGTGTTGTCTTACCCATTTTGGTTGTGTCTGAGATGGTGTTGTCTCACCCATTTTGGCTGTGTCTGAGATGGTGTTGTCTCACCCATTTTGGCTGTGTCTGAGATGGTGTTGTCTCACCCATTTTGGTTGTGTCTGAGATGGTGTTGTCTCACCCATTTTGGTTGTGTCTGAGATGGTGTTATCTCATCCATTTTCGGCTGTGTCTGAGATGGTATTGCCTCATGTGGATCCCCTATTGTTTCACATGGTACTCCTTTTCATTTTCTTGTTTACTAATGTTAATTTTAATGTATTTATTGTTCATTTTTATACATTCACTAGTTTATCATGCTTGCTCCTCTGTTAATTGCTCACTAGTATCTTCATCTTTTGCTCATATTTTATTGGATTGTTTGTCTTTTTACCATCAAGTTCTGTATATATTCTGGATACTAATAATTTTTGGTAACATCTTATAGGTAACTTCTTCCAATTTACTAAAAGATATTTGGCATATCTTTTCATAAAAATATGCCTAACAATTTTTCCTAAGTATAGTCAAATATAATCACCTTCCTTTATGATTTGCAGTGTTTGGGGTTTTTTAAGTCTTCTACTATTCCAAGCACATTAAGGTATTATTTGATATTGTCTATAAAATATTTAAAATTTTTCTTGCCTTTAAAATTTTTACCCAACAGCAATCAATTTCTATCCGTGATATGAGGTAGGAATCTATTATGTTTTCACCTCACTGGATAAACAATTATCTTGACATCATCTTATTGATTCCTTTTGCTATTGATCTTCAATATCAGCTCTATCCATATCATTCCATGTGAATATGTGTTTCTAATCCCTGTTCTACTCATACATCTATTTGTGGTCTGTACTACAAAACCACACTACCCTACAGAGGATAGTTTTATAATATGTCTTGATATCTAGCAAAGCAAATCTCCTCAGCTGATTCTTTTTCAGGAATGCCTTGTCTATTCTTGACCTTTTTCTCTTTTGTGTAAATTGTAAAGAAAAAGAAAAAGAAAAATTGAATTCTAAATCAAAATAGTGTAGTTCTGGTTAGGAATTCCCAAGGAAGACATTCTTACTTTTTCATATTTGGATCTACCACTAAGATCCAAGATCAAGATTAGCTCCACCATTTTGTTCTGGAAGTTTCTACTAATTCTTTCACTGAATGTGTTGTTTATTAAGGAAACTTTAATGTGAGTGACTTTTTATTCAATCCTCACTCTGTTTAGTCTCCTTTTCCCTATGTACATGTCCTATTAGTTACTAGATCACTAATAATTAACATTTTTAGGTATAACACTAGTTTCAGCACTTGTTTATCAAACCCTCTTTACTTATATAACCTTTCCCTAACCAGGCATTTACAAAACTGCCTACTAGACACAAGAACACAACACAAGGAATTTCCAATGGCCAAAACTGAAACAATTTGAGACAAGGTAATATTAATAGCACTAGATTATAACCTTTATAATTAAATATCTGAATCCATACTATTATAAAAAAAATTTAATAAATAAATATATGGAGGATAAATGAAAGTTCTTCCTTACAGAAGAATACCCACTAATAAACGTAGAAACAATGAAATAAAAATCAGTATAAGCAAATACCACAATAATAATCGTTGCAGGCAAGATTCACTAATGGATTTCTGGTTTCCAAAAGATTAGGAATTGCTACTTCATACAAACAAGTAAAATGCTGAACTAAAATTTTAACAACTCTTCTTAGATCCATTAAAGATTTGAGGTCACAGGGAAAACTGTGGCACCCATAATTGGAGAGGCAGATAAGCAGATACAGAGAATCACAACTTATCAGAGGGGAAGCACTGAGTGAAAACCTTATCAGGAACCAGTGTGAAGTACAAAACCTTGAAACATATTTGATTAAAAGCTAAAAGCTCAACGTGGACAAGTCTGAGAGTTAACTTCCAAGAGACCAAAGCATGGACAGAATGCCCTAATTGTCTTGCCTTATCTCCAGGAGCTGTACCAGGTCCCTCCAGTGAAGCCCAGGGAAAAATCCCCTCATGCTTCTGGAAGAGGGAGAAGAAGACAAACCATTTTGAAATACACAGGAGCACTCTGTTCTTCTTAACAAGGCCTGCCCTTAGAAGAAATGATTTAACCAGAGAAAAACTTGCTGAGTTTTAACAGAGCCTGATCTACCTGGGAGAATTGAAATTCTCAACTTCAGCCCTGTCTAACCATCCTGTTTCATGTAGTGGTGAAAAAAAACAACCAACTGAAAAGCATTAGTGAAGTTCACAGTTCAGGGTCATACGCTCAGTAAAAGATTGAAGCCTTATCATAGGACTAGAGAGCACTCACCCTCCCCACATGCTTTATCACTGCATCACTAAATGCCTGTCTACAGTAGGTAATTTTACCTAGTCCACCATGTCCACCTTACAATGAAAAATTGCAAGGCATACTAAAAGACTGAACCACACAGTTTGAAGAGAACAACTGAACAGAATCAGATATGATAGGAATGCTGGAATTATCAGACCAAGAATTTATGATAAATTTACTAGGGATTTAATTGGAAAAGGGCAGGCACAAATGAGTAATATAAGCAGAGAAATGGACATTGGAAGAAAAGACCAAAAAGAAATTCTAGAGATCAAAACACTGTAGGAGAAATGAAAAATGCCTCTGTTGAGCCCATTAGTAGACTGGATTTAGCTGAGTAAAGAATCTCTGTGCTTAAAAATATGACAATAAAAACCCTGAAAATCAAAGAGAAAAAAGACTTAAAAAAAAAAAAGCATAACAGAATAACAGCCAAGAACCGTGGGACATAAAAGATGTAACATATTTGTAATGTGAACACCAAAATGAGAACAGAAAGGGACAGAAGCTATATTTGAAGTAACTGATAATGTCCCCAAATTAATGTCAGACATCAAACCACAGATCCAGAAAGCTAAGAGAAAAGGCAAATTAAAAAAAAAAAATACATCAAAGATAAAGAAAAAAATCTTGAAAGAAGCCAGAGGAAAACCCACCTCACTATAGAAGAACAAAGATAAGAATTACATCCAACTTCTCAGAAACTACACAAACAAGAAGAGAGGGGAGTGAAATACTTAAAGTATTGAGAGAAGAAAATAATTTCTGTCTCATTCTTTTTTGGTTACTATAATAAATATCTTCGATTGGCTGCTTTATAAACAGTAGAAATTTATTTCTCACATTTCTGGGGGCTGAGAGGTCTAAGATCAAGGTGCCAGCAGATTCAGTGTCTGAGGAAAGTCTGTTCTCATAGATAGAACCCTCCGTGTCCTCACACGGTAGAAAGGGCAGAAAGGGGAACAAACTCACTCCTTTAAGCCCTTTTATAAAGACAACAATCTGGTTCAGCACTGTGGAGCCCATGTGATTTAATCTTTCCCCCAAAGGCCCCATAAGCCAGGCCCCATCCTAGCAACTGCAGGCACTGTGGAAAGCATAGCCTCTAAATTTTATACCCAACTTTGAGAAGAATTGCTGCTTCCCAGAAGTCTCCCAGCATCTTAATTAACTGCTCTCAAAACAACCAACCTTCAAGGTCCTAGTAATTCACCTGCAGGGTTTTGATCAGACTCATTCCTAGAATAGTCCAAAATAGCCTAGCCTTATCCATCATCTACCCTGCTCATATCTAACTACCTACCCAACACATTGGGAATTAAGTTCTAGCATGAATCCACTACTATAGTTGGAGACTTCAACACTTCCCTATAATTACTTTTATATATTGTTGGGTTATCAAGTGAGATTTACTGCAGGTAAGCAAAGTTAATTCAACAGGTAAAAATAAATGGATACAACCCATCACATTAATAAGATAAAGAATAGAAATCACATGATCACATATCATATCATATCAATCACATGATGCAGAAAAAGTAGTTAACACAATCCAACAACTATTTGTGATACCAACTCTCAGCAAACTAAGAATAAAAGGGAACTTGCCTAACTCAATAAAAAAAGAAAGAAAGAAACTACAAACATGCATTTAATAAATGTAATGGTTGAAACTTTCCCCACTGTAATCAAGAAAAGACAGAGATGTCACCTCTCATCACTGCTTTTCAATTTGTTACTAGAAGTCCTAACTAATACAAAAGAAAACAAGAAAAGGAATCAAAAAGTATATATATTTGTAAGGAAGAAATAAAACTATCTTTGCAAATGACATAAGCATCAATATCAAAAATCCAAAAGAATCAAAAAAAAATTCCTAGAACTAATAAGTGATTATACCAAGATTGAAGTATAACCACTTAACTACATAAAAGCAATCACTTTCCTATATGACAGAAATAAGTATGTGGAACTTGAAGTTAAAAACACATCACCATTAGGTGGCACCTGTGGCTCATCAAGTAGGGTACCAGCCACATATACCAAAGGTGGTGGGTTCAAACCCAGCCTTGGCCAAACTGCAAAACAGAAAAATAGCCAGGCGTTGTGGTAGACACCTGTAGTCCCAGCTACTCGGGAGACTGAGGCAAGAGAATCACCTAAGCCCAGGAGTTGGAGGTTGCTGTGAGCTGTGTGATGCCACACCACTCCACTGAGGGTGATAAAGTGAGACTGTCTCTACAAAAACAACAACAAAAAAAATCACCAATTACAATCGCACCCCAAATAGAATCTAACAAAATATGAGCAAGATCTACATGAGGAAAACTACAAAGTTCTGTTGAAAGAAATCAAAGAAGAAATTTTTAAATGAAGAGCTATTCCATATTCGTGATTAGGAAGACTCAACATTGTCAGGGTGTCACTTGCTCTGTAGATTCAACATAATCCCAGTCAAGATTTCAGTGTTGAGTGTATACCAATAAAATGACTCTAAACTTTATATTAAAAGGTACAAGACCCAGAATAGCCAACTCTATATTGAAGAAAAGCAAATAGCAGGCCTGGCATTAACTTACTTCCAGCCTTACCACAATATGGAGAAACACACACCACAGGCCCTCAGTGTTACATTGGAACTGCCAGATGAGCACACACCTGCATCAAAGGAAGTAGGACTCAGAGTAGGGCTCTTCCTTTGGAAATCAACCCAGGTGGAAGGGAACAAAGGGAGGATCAAAACTACCTAACAAGTACTGTGAACACAATTTGGGTGACTCCTTTAGCTGGGACTCAAGCATTACAGAAGTGAACCATTGACCCAAAACATTAGTACTCATTCAATATTTTGAAATAACAAAAGACTTACTATCAAGCTTCTATCATCCAGACAGTGTAGTATTGAGGAAGGGATAGATCAATAGAACAGAACAGAGCCTAGAAATAGTCTCATGTAAGTATAGTCAATTGATCTTTTAACAAGAGAGCAAAGGCAATGCAGTAGAACAGATAGTCATCTCAACAAAAAGTGCTAAAATCTGGGCACACACTTGTGAAAATGAGGGATTGAAATCAAGACTTTACACTTGGGTGGCTCCTGTGGCTCAGCGAGTAGGGCGCCGGCCCCATATACCGAAGGTGGCGGGTTCAAGCCCGGCCTCGGCCGAACTGCAAAACAAAAAAAAAAATAGCCGGGCGCTGTGGCGGGCGCCTGTAGTCCCAGCTACT
>CAUYON010159807.1:0-17987 GCA_963573935.1 Arctocebus calabarensis | reverse complement strand
AATCATGGGGTATAGTGTGCGGGCTTCGTATACAATCTGAGATATTTTTATCAACCTGATTGACATAACATTCATGAGATTTTCTCATTTACCATGTGAAAACATTTTTGATCCGTATTTAGAAGTTTTCTCCTGACCCTTGAAATATGTACCACACATGTGATCTCACCCTTTGTCCTATCTCCCCCCACCCTCTCCCTCCCCTTACCTCAGTTTTTTCTAAATGGCCATTATTTGCCTTCTTTCTTTTCTTTTTTTCTTTCTTTTTTTTTTTTGTAGAGACAGAGTTTCACTTTATCACCCTTGGTTGAGTGCGGTGGCATCACACAGCTCACAGCAACCTCCAACTCCTGGGCTTAGGTGATTCTCTTGCCTCAGCCTCCTGAGTAGGCTGGGACTACAGGCACCCACCACAATACCCGGCTATTTTTCTGTTTTGCAGGTCGGCCGAGGCCAGGTTTAAACATGCCACCTTTGGTATATGGGGCCGACACCCTACTCGATGAGCCACAGGTGCCGCCCATTCTTTTTTTTTTTTTTTTGAGACAGACTCTTACTCTGTGGCTATGAGTAGAGTGTGTTGGTGTCATAGCTCACAGCAACCTCAAAACTTTGGGCTCAAGCGATCCTGCCTCAGCCTCCCAAGTAGCTGGGACTACAGGCATGCACCATGACACCTGGCTAGTTTTTTCTAATTTTAGCAGAGAGGGGGTCAGGCTCGTCTTGAACTTCTGACCTCAAGCAATCTACCACCTCAGCCTCCAGGAGTGCAGGGATTACAGGTGTGAGCTACTGCACTGGCCTTTGAGGCTCAGTTTATTCATCTGTAAAATGGTGATGATAGTAGTATCTAGTTCATGGAGTTATGAGGAGGATTAAATGAGAAAATGCACCTAAAGATTATAAGTGTGTCGGGCACAGGGGAAATCCTCAATGAAAGTAACTATTATTAGTAGTTGAACCAACATTCTGAGTGCTAGCAAAGTGATGAGGAGTCTTACAGAAAAAGAAAAATCAACATGATGAGAGAATCGGGGCTTCTGGTATGCGGTGCCTAGTTGGGCCTCAAGGCAGGACATGATTTGGATAGAGCAGTGGTTCTCAACTTTCCTAATGCCACGGACCTTTAATACAGTTCCTGTGAGTCGAGACCCAGGGGTTGAGAACTACTGATATAGAGGAATGGGGGAAGTGCCATCTACATAGTAGGAACTTCAACTAAGAAAGGCTTTTAGAGATCTTAGTTGTTTGTTTTTTTTTTGTTTTTTTTGAGACTGAGTCTCACATTATCACCCTCGGTAGAGTGCTGTGAAATCACAGCTCACAGCAACCTCACAACTCCTGGGCTTAGGTGATTCTCTTGCCTCAGCCTCCCGAGTAGCTGGGACTACAGGTGTTGGCCACAACATCTGGCTAATTTTTTGTTGTTGTTGCAGTTTGGCCGGGCTGGGTTTGAACCCACCACCCTCTGTATATAGGGCCAGCACCCTACTCACTGAGCCACAGGAGCCGCCCTTTGTTTTATTTAATCCCTGCAGCATAAAATGGCAGCCCCATGTCTCCCCTGGGCCATCTCTGCCCCACAGCCCTATTTCCATGGGCTCTCCCACCCACCTGCAACCCTGCCTTAAGCTCCCCTCTCCTGCTCTTCCTCCTCTTTCTCTTTCACTCCCTCTCCTATTCACTGGTCTTTCTCCTCCTTCCTTCTTTCCCTCAGGGAAGCCAGCTCAGCAAGAGCAAGTTTCACACATAGTGACCACTGACCTGTGAGTGCTTAGACTAGTGGCTCTCAGTGGGGGCAACTCCCCCACCGTGGGACCTTTGGCAATGTCTAGAGACATTTTTGATTGTCACAGCTAGGGTTTGGGGGGGGGGATGCTACTAGCTCCTAATGCGTGGAGGCCAAGGATGCAGCTAAGATCCTGCAATGTACAAGATGGTCTTCTACAAAAAGAATTACCCTGTCCCAAAGGTCAATAGTGCTGTGGGGAGAAGCCCTGTCTGAGGTGGAGAACTGCAGCTGGGAAAAGTTCTGCCCCCTGCCCCAGGCTCCTGAAGTCCTCCCTCCAAATCCCCAACCTGGGAGTCCCTGATCCTCTTCCCCAGTCTCTCCCCATCTTCTAGTCCAACCCTCAGAGCCCCCTGGCCTCACACTCCTCACCACTGCTCCCCCTCTACCCCTTCCTCTAGGGTCTCGTCCCGCCTTTTACCCGCTCCCTCCGCAGGGGCTGTGGAAAGCCCGTCAGGAGCAGTCGGCCTGCAGGCTGTGCAAAGCTTCAGACCGAGCTGCCTGCTGCACTGGTGCTGCCTGTCCACTGATTGGCCGAGGCTGCTTGTTTCCATGGTGATCCAGGCAAAGCCCAAGCCCCCCCTCCTCCGGCCCCCCCATAGGCCTATTCAGTGGTGAGAGAAGCGACAGGCAGGTTAATAAAACAAGAGCCGCGTGAGGAGCTGGGCTGTGGGCCGAGGTCCCAGCGTGGTGGCCTGCCCAGAGAAGAGAGGGGTGGATGGGGGTGGGGAGTAAGAAGCCCCCCTGCTGCCCAGTCAGCACCCTCCCAGTTCCAGCCGACCTGGGGACTCTACCCACTCCAGGTTCTGGTGCTGCACCAGCCCTGGAGGATTGGGGGTTCATCCCCTGGAAAGCACATTTCCACAGTGGCCCCTGGAGGCAGTGTTCTCTCCCCTGTGGAGATCACAGGACCCCTCTCGTCACAACGGGGAGAGTTGGAGATGGGTAAATGAGAGAAACAACAGTGAAAGATTGGGTAGGAGTCAAGAGGAGATGGGGGGGGGAGATGGGCACGACATGGAAGTGGGGTCCAGGCTGGGGTTGGAGACAAAGATGAAGAGGGGAATGAGGGAAGAGAATGGGGCCAGGAGGAGGAAGGGATGAGTTGAAATAGCTGGTAGAGGCTCAGCTCCTGTGGCTCAAGGCTCCTATCACATACACCTGAGCTGGTGGGTTCGAATCCAGCCTGGCCCGCCAAACAATGATGGCTGCAATTAAAAATAGCTGGGTGTTATGGCGGGCGCCTGTAGTCCCAGCTACTTGGGAGGCAGAGGCAGGAGAATCGCTTGAGCCCAGGAGTTGGAGGTTGCTGTGAGCTGTGATGCCATGGTACTCTACCCAGGGCAACAGCTTGAGGCTCTGTCTCCAAAAAAAAAAGAAAGAAAGAAATGAAATAGCTGATAGAGACCTGGGTGTAGAGAGGAAGCTCGGGTGGGGACAGAACAGGAGCTGGCAGAAAGTTCCAGACAAGGATAGGGATGGGTTGCAGGTAGAAAGTTAAGATGAGAATTGGGATGGGAACTGAGATTGAGAAGATGAAAAAAGATAGGGTGGGAGATAGAAGGAGAGGGCAGTAAAGAAGTAGGGGAAGGAGCTTGTGGGGGTTGGGCACAGCCTCAGACTAGTTCCCTACTATGCCCAACACCAAGCCTGGCCAGTGCAGGTGTTCAGGAAGTGTGTGTTTCTCAAAGTCCAGGTACTCAGGAAGACTGTTTTTCTTGCAAAGTCAGTGGTCACATATGTCTATGGAAAGAATGGATGGGGTAGGAATTGGCTGCTGGGAGCATGCTGGTGCTGGAACAAATAACCTCAGTAGCACCAGTGTTACTTTCCTCCCCAAAGTCAACACTGAGTACTCACCGTGCGGTCGGTGCACTCCTTTGAGCAGGAACTATGACCATTTGACGGAGGTTCAGAGAGGTTAAGTAACTTGCTCAGAGTCACGTAGCTTTGATGCCTGCCTCAGATTTATTTGACACGTGGTCAGCCTCTGTGTGTGTGTGGAGCTGGGTATTTCTTTCTTTCTTTTTTTTTTTTTTTTTTTTTTTTTGAGGCAGAGTCTCAAGCTGTCACCCTGGATAGAGTGCTGTGGCATCACAGCTCACAGCAACCTCCAATTCCTAGGCTCAAGCGAGTCTCTTGCCTCTGCCTCCCTAGCTGGGACTACAGGCACTCGCCACAATGCCCGGCCATTTTTTGGTTGCAGCTGTCATTGTTGTTTGGCGGGCCCAGGCTGGATTTGAACCCGCCAGCTCAGGTGTACATGGCTGGCGCCTTAGCCCACTGAGCCACAGGCACTGAGCCTGATTTGTTTCTTTTAACACAATGTCTACAGATGATAATGTAGTAGATATATTCTTCCTAGCTGGTAGAGTCCAATGACTTAAAAGGTAAAGCTTGCTTAATCAAAAGCAGTCTAGGTAATTCCATTACTCTTGCCTGTGATTGGTTTACAAAAGGTCAGGTGACTTAGTCATGGCAATGATGGCATCACAACTTGTCAATGACATGTGAGAACAACTGCTAGGGAATTCTGGGAAGTGTTTCTTCCCTGATGAAAGGAAACATGGAAGGAAAAATGGCTTCTTCTCTTCCTTTGGCCTTTTATGTATCTGCATGGAAAGCCTGGAATTGCATCAGTCAACTGGGATTCTAAGGTTTGTTAGCAGAACACAGGGCTGAAATACCAGAATGAACTGACTCATTGAGTTACTGAAATAACCAACTCTGAAACTAATTTATTGTTATGTGAAATTATAACACTTCCTTATTTAAGCAACTTTAAGTTGGATTTTTAAATTATGCACAGCCTAAAGCATCTTAACTGATACACATAACAAGGACTTCACAGAAGCTCTTAGCACAACTGTCCCATAGCAAGTATTCAAGTAGTATTTATTAAATAAATATAATTGGCCCTCCATATGGGTTCTGTAGTTATAGACTCAACCAAACACAACAAAAATGTTTAAAAAACCCACTACCTGTATTGAGCATGTGCAGACTTTTTTCCTTGTCATTATTCCATAAGCAATCCAATACATCAACTGTTTACAGTTGACATAGTACTAGGTATTATAAGTCATCAAATGATGATTTAAGTGTACAAGAGGATGTGCATAAGCCATATGCAAATACTATGCTGTTGTATATCAGGGACTTGAGCACCCGAATGTTTGGTATCTGCAGGAGATCCTGGAACCACCTCCTGGTGGCACCAAGGGATGACGGTAATGGATGTGAGGAGGTTAAAGCTATCTGTCATTATCAACAGATTTGATGAAACATAAACAACTCTTTGTTTATTTGGGATGAAAAGAACGGAGAATGACTACAAGGAAATGATGGATGTAATGAAATTTGTATGTTGAGGGAGGAGGCAAGCACATTTAGGAACCTCTAGTTAATTTTCTCCGGGCTTGACTCTTTCACTTGAAATAAAAACATGAGTTCATAGAAGAACATTTTTTCTTACCTTCCATCCCAGTGTGAATGCCAGTCAAGCTTGATTGGCAAAGCCTGGCCCCTCCACATTTCCAGCCTATATGCACCATACTTGCAAATGCCCTCCCTTTCCCAGAGGGCTTTATCTTCAAAATGGAAAAAGAGGACACATCAAATGTGTAAAACAGAAAACAAAACAGAAGAATGTACTTATTGGATTTTTTCGTTAATAGCATTTTAGCAGAGAGAAACTTGCCTTTTCGAGCCTCATTTAATAGAGTGCTACAGTTTGAATGTATGTATCTGTCCTTGAAAAAATCCAGACACTGAAATCCAATCATCAGGTGGAAGGTATTAGAAGATGGGGCCTCTTAGAGGTGATTAGGTCATGAGGGCTCACACTCCACGAGTAGGATTAATTTTCTTACAACAGAGGCATCTGAGACCTGCTGCTCCCTTTACCCTGTGCCGTGTGAGGACGCAGTGTTCAAGGCACCATTCCGAAAGCAGCCACGAGGCCCTCCCAGGCCCCAACCAGCAGGTCCCTTCATCTTGGATTTTCCGACCCCCAGAACTCTGAGGAATGGATTTCTATTATTACCTCATTTATGGTATATTGTGTATTAACTCCACAAATGGACTAAGACGTAGGGCAAGGATGAAATACAAACTAAAATGCAAGGGAAATTTTCAGAGGTGAGAGCGAGAGGTGCAGACACCACCAAAGAGGAAGTCATGTCCGCGGACAGAGCCCGTCTACCTCTGTGAGTGTCACGGGGCACAGGATAAATCTTTATAATGGAAAGTTCTAAACCATTTCCAATAGTGTTAGTGCCTCTGGAAATGCCGAACAACATAAAGAGCATTTCTCCATTCTCATTATCAAGACCCCTCAGTTCGGCAGGCCTTCGACTATCCTCACCGGGCTAGACCCCGTCTTCTTCCCCTTGCTGCAGCTCCCATGACTCCTCCTTCTACTCTTTCTTTATCCCTCCTCCAAGCTCTCAGTAGTCCCTCATTATTTTTTTCACTTTATCTGAGTTTCATATTTATGAATTTCTTTGAGATTTTTAACTCTATAAATAATTTAGTACAGAAATTTTTACTGACTATGTGCAAGACACAAACCAGCTTGGTTGAATAAAAGGACAAAAAACTTGGACCCAGTTCTCAAAAATCTCAGAAGCCACTGGTAATCGGATGATCAAATCATCCTAACGATAGAAATACTGTGATACATGTCATAACTAAAATACTTAAGAATGAAAAATGAAAATGAAAATAAAGTGCCTTTCACTGGAATCTCAATACAAAGTGTCTCTCGTCTACTGTGTACTGGGCCTTTCCTTTCAAACTCATGATGCTCAAGATAGAATTCACAATCTTTCCTCCAAAAATCGTTCTCCATTGTGATGATTCTGTTTCAACTGGCTGTGGCAGTTAGCTTAGTCACCCGCGCTTGAAACGTGGGTATTCTTAGCATTTCCCTCGGATTCATACTCCTCATCTTGCATTTACCAACTTCTGTTCATTTTTCTTTTGAAATACCTCTTTTATCCTTCTGTTCTATAGTCATTACCATCACCCTACTCCAAAATTGGATCACTTTATACTCGTATTCCTGCAATTTCCTAGCAGATGTCTATGAATCCAGGCCCCCCTCATCTAAATCATCCTGTGCTCTTCAAAGAACCACAGAATTCAAAAATAGAGACACTGCCCTCTAATGCAACGATCTACAAATCAATCCTGAAAGACTGGAGAGTAGCCATGTTCTTGAATACATATTGATAGGAAATCTGATTTTTCAAAAAGGTTCTCATTTAGTTTATGGGTTTTTTGAACAGAGGGAAAAAAATCCTCCTCATATGCAGAAGTCTATACCTTTCTTTCTCTTTTTCTTCCTGGAATCCTAACTATCCTCCCTCAAAATATAAATTCTCATCAAACTTTTGAATAAACCTTAAGTCCTACGTCTAAAAACTGGTTAAATACACACCATCGTCATAATTGAATCTGGTATAAATTTTAGGTCTCCACATCTTGATTGCCCTCCTGTTGGTCTTTCATGATTTTCATCATTACTTGAAATATAATGTTTGGAAATAAAGGAATTTCTTTACATAGAATTTTCATTATTCTGCTTTCCTCCCAAATCCAAGAATCTTAAGTATTTCCAGTTTTTATTGCTCCAAAGCAACATTTCTCCACCTGGGTTCTCGTGATAAGGCCATCCAGGATCTAAGCGTTCAATTCTAGCCAGCTTACTGATCTCAGCTCTCTAAAGCACCCTTCACTTGCACTGGCCAGAGATCCTGTCTTTAGTATGTCT
Source organism: Arctocebus calabarensis (assembly GCA_963573935.1). Taxonomy (NCBI): domain Eukaryota; kingdom Metazoa; phylum Chordata; class Mammalia; order Primates; family Lorisidae; genus Arctocebus; species Arctocebus calabarensis. The sequence goes on along the minus strand of CAUYON010159807.1, from coordinate 10,422 downwards.
GTTTATTCATTTACTCACATTTTCAGGCTTTTCCTTATATTTATTCTTTTTGCCTGAAATGACTCATTTTCACTCTACTTAACTTTGTCTTCTATTTCCTTTAAATCTCAGTTTCAGACTGTGTAATAAGTAATTTAGCCTGGCCCAAAGAGAGGTAGAGAGGTCTGGCCTTTGCCTTTGGTGACTGGGAGGTGATCTCTGGGGCCCTAGAATGTCCTGTCTGACAGGCGTGTCTCTGTTTTGGGAGCCTTTGGCCACCAGACAGTCTCGCAATGTGATTTGTGATGGGGGATTTGAGGCCCTGCTGTATCAGGTCTAATCTCATGAAGAACTAGTGATTAAAGGTTGTCTGTGCAGGATTGGAGGCTAAAGGGCAGTCATGCAGGCAGCTTGTGATTAAGCCTCGATAAAATGTCCGGACACCAAAAGCGCAAGTGATCTTCCCTGGTTGTTGGTACACTGCATGTAGCCGGGTGCAGTGGCTCACGCCTGTAATCCTAGCACTCTGGGAGGCCAAGGCAGGTGGATCGCTTGAGCTCACAAGTTTTGAGATCAGCCTGAGCAAGACTGAGTTCCAGTCTCTACTAAAAATATCAAAACTAGCTGGGCATTGTGGCAGGTGCCTATAGTCCCAGGTACTCTAGAGGCTGAGGCAAGGGAATAAACTTGAGCCCAAGAGTTTGAGATTTCTGTGAGCTATGATGACACCATGACACTGTACTCACGGATTTTCAGCAGCACAGGCAATTGGGACCCCTATCCCCTGTACTGCTGGGCACTCAACTCTGTATTGGGTATCAGAATGCTTGTCACTAACATAGATCTTGGAGGTAAGTTAGTAAGCAGATATTATGGTAGAAAAGGTTTGGATTTTGGTACCATAGTTATTTAGTAATTTGTAACTTCAGACATCAGGAGGAAATAAATGAAGGGGAAGAAAAACTACATAATGCTGTCAAAAGTATAAGGAAGAGAACATGGTAGTGACACTGGTGAGAGGATAGTAAGCATATCGCTAAAGAACCGCTGTGTTAACAACACACTTCAGTTCTATCAACATTGACTGAGCACAAGCCAGACATGGGCCATGTGCCAGGATCGCTCCAGGGGGGAACAGCTGAGAAGGTATGCGATCAGCCCTGCAGTTTTTTTTTCTTTTTTTGCAAAAAATGATTCTTCTTCCTTTAGGAATATATCTCTGCCTTTCCCACGTCATAAAATTTTACCTGATAAGTGTGTCTATATGCTCTGCCTGTGGTAGTTTGCCTCTATAATAAACTATTTCCAATTTCCTTTTCATATGAAATATGCCAATCGTAAGTGTGGGGTCTCTGCCCAGTTTGACAGAAATGGATAATCCTGAGTAATATGAGACACTCGAAAATAAGTAGAGAGAAGACAGAAAGAGGAATCATGAGAGACTTCTAAGTAGAGCAACGCAGACGTCGGGCCCAGAAAATAAGGAGGAATAGACAAAGAGCCAGCGTGGGCTGACACCGGCGTCTGGAATTAGTTTGAAGAAGATATCCATAGAATCTCCGAAAATTCCCTGAAATCAGAAGTGGTGATGGGTTGAATCTTGGCTTGAGTACGGCAGCAGGTGGTGGAGGAGGAGATGGGAAGACTGGAGGCACTTGTTGGGCAGAAGTTTGATCTCCTTTTCTTGTACAAGCCATTGTTCTTTCCTAGTTTTATTTTTACTTCTCTGAGAACTGTACGGGGACCAGGATTCATATTTCCTCAGGCTAGGATTATGTCAGACTACATTATTTTTTTATCCCAAGATAATGCTTTTCAGAAAGGAAAAAAAAAATCTCAAATAGGCATCCTGGAGGGCTTTGAAGGATGTCCCTAAACTGGGACAATTCTATAAAAACAGAATGTTTGATTATCTCTTGTTCTGTGCAAATCACACCCCAGATCCTGGCTGAGGTGGGAAGATGTGCAGTAAATCAGTCACAAGGCAGGATTCATTATCTACCTGCTAGAGTCTTATGATAGTCTATCAATGGAATAAACGTATAAACCCTGCTTTATAAGAGGTCTCTACATTCCACTAAACCCCTACATAGCTAGCAACCCATTCAACTTTGCTAACATCCATTCTCAGTACTGGAAACTTGATCAATCAAAAATAATGCTTAATTTGCTTTCTGTTTGAAACATTAGTTATTGCAAATCAGATTAAGTAAAGGGTCCTGTGTCCAGTTTCCATAACTCCGTATGATTTCAATATACTAGATGGAACTGGGGAAAGATCTTATCAATATGGAAATTTCTAATAAGAAATGCATCTCCAGTGGAAGTGATACTAGCTAGTCATTTACAAACTGGTCCAGTGCTGATCAAGTGACGTTTCAATTCCTGTTCTTAAATAAAGACAAACTACCCTTTCTGATCAAAAGAGACGCATTCACTCAGTAAGAAATGTACACTACCTTTATATTTTCTGTGCTCAAATGGTCTTACGAAATAATACCATATATGTATGTGTATTTTAAATATATATGAGAATAATAGACTTTAAATTGCTAGACTTTAAATACATTGAAATATGTATTTGTCTTTTAAGCAGAAACATTTTACTGCCATTCTATAGTTCCTTAAAATATTTTTTCAAATACGCTTTTTGTAAGACAACTTCAGAACCCTTTTGAAACAAGATTTTCAATCTCTTTTATAAGATCAGATGAATAAATTACTTTCGAGGAAGCTGATTATAAGGATAGAATTGGTATGTTCTTTCTCTACATTGTGGTGGTTTAAGAACTCATGTTGTTCTTTTTCAATATATAACCTATAGTTTTTGAGAGGCTAAATAGAAAAGATGATGAGAAATAGAAAAAATACACAATTTCAAAATATACAAATGTAAACATATGCAGGATAGGGAAAGATAGTGAAATACAGATTAAACAGGTATCTCAGGTAAAGCTCAACACTAGAGTTTTCTAATTAAGAACTTCTTTTTCCATTTGTTGATATCTATTTTGTGCAAAATCGTTTGCTTCATTATGTATTTACTATGGTTCCATTGGGAAAGGATGCTAAATTATATTCAAAGACGTCATCTCGTACCTTTTTTCTTTACAGAAATGTAAGTATGCTGAATTAAAACTTAGGAGCTATTTGCTGCCACGGCCACTAGCACATTACTAAAAACTCAACGTGGGGTCATTAATACTTGTTGAATTGGACTTTTTGTTTCTGTAAGCCTGGGACTGCCTGATAACATACACAAAGTGGCCTTTCTGAATGAAAGTGGTGTGTTTATTAATCGGGAACAGTGCACTGTCATTGGAGCACATGGAGCTCACCTTGGATTCATCTGATGGCTGAGTAATAGTGGCTCATCTAGGAGCCTGTCTTCTCGAAATAGCTTAGCATTTCCCCTCTGCATGTATCAGGATGACGTTTATAGCATACGGAATCATAATCTGTAAAACACGCCTTTATCGCTTTCAAACATTTTCCTCTGGTTTAGGAAGCATTTTGCTGTAGGATCATGTGATGGGCTAGTCGACTTCCCAAGGTCTATTAATCGAAGAAGTGAAAATTAATATCCTTTTTATCAAACAAGTCTGGTTCCCAATTATCGGTAGAGCAGATGTTGTGCTTTTCTTCTGGATATAAAGAAAAGGGATGTGCAGATCATGCTTCAAGAGGTATATCAATATAAGTAGGATTTGCTCACTCTGCTTTACTGCTGCCCTCGGAGTAAATTGCTGGGGTGTTCACCTCTCTCCTGCAGTCCCTCCAAATACTAGAATTGAAAAGCACGGCTATGAAAGGTCCAAGCTTGGCTCTGTTCATCAGAAAATTATGGAAATGTAACTCATACAGCTGCTATGGCTACCTACTGTCTGCCAGATCCCCATGCTTCCATTTCTTCTGCCCACTGGGTATAGCCAGTCATTTCCAAAAGCTAATTTGCTGTTGATTATGCAATCCGCCAAGCCCAATCAATGTGCATACTCATGACCACTCATAAGATCATTTGCCTTAATCATAGGAGACCTCGAGGTCATTACTCCACCATCAGGAATAAATTCAGTGGAGATAGTTGCAGGGGTGCCCAGTACCCAGCTGCCTGCCAGACCTTTTGGATCCCATTATTTTCATCTCTCAGATGCAACCAGTTCCATCCAAAGTCACTTCAAAGGCAAATCCATTCCCCACAGTGAGAAATCCTCTGCTGACCACTGACTTCTCAAACAGTAGAATAAATATAAAGAGCTTGAGAACACTTCAGAATGCAGGCTTTCTTTTCTTCTCTCTCTCTCTTTCTCTCAAAAAATATTAGCTCTTAGCATGAGTTTATTCCCGTCTATGTGGCAAAATAAACTTTTTTTTTAGGTATTTAATAGAATAGTTTTCTAAAAATCAGGATTTTTGTTGGGATTTATTAGGCTTAGGATACATTTCCATATGTTTAAGTTACTGTTTTCATTTTTGACTAAGACATTTCTTTTTCAAACTGACCAGATAATATTTGGACACATATGAAAGGATTATGACTTGTAGATCTGGAAGTTTACAACCACCTAGTGAGGAGAGGGCAAAGATATACCACAGGAGGTACCATTGTCCTTCCTCTGTTCTCTGGACGTAGATAAAGACACGGTCTACCTGTATAGATAATGTCTGCTCTCTGCTGGACATTGTTACAGGTGTTCAGGATACAACAAAGAGCAAAGGACACAAATTCCTTAACATGGTGATCATATTCTAGAGGGACTAGAAATACAAGTACTGTGTCATAGCATCATTTCTTCCTGAGCCCTGCCATAGCTATATGATCATTCATCATCTTTGCTCTAGATGGTTACTATCAATCAATAACGGTGGCCAGATCAAATGAGACCTATAAATATTTGTCACCACTGATCTAGCAGCCTATTGGTGACAGACCCACAAAATAAAACATGCACCATATTTTACTGAAACACTAGAATAAAAATATTTTACTATAATAAATGCCAGATCAATATATGGGCTGCTAATTATTTAACCCATTCCTCTTTTCAACGTTGGATTTTATTCAACTGCCAGTTGTATATTCATAAATTATTTGATTCTCCTTATTGACTTAAGATTCAATTTTAGAAATATAGCTTAAAAGGCTTATTTATTAATAGATTGTTAACAGAGGAATTTTTATGAACCAAACATCAAAAATAATATCAAAGCAATTAGTTGTAAAATTTTTCGTGGTCTCTTTTATGTATAAACAGATATACTTCAAGGAAACTACATGTGTTTTCTTCTAACTCGCTATGTCTTAAGTTAAAAAGGCTAAGATTATGTTGGATATATTATTGTCAATGGCTACTTAGTTTGTGCAAGCTCTACTCTGGATCTCTAGCTACGAGGATCAGGTTGGAGTGAGAAGGAATGGCCAGGCATAGCGAAACGAGGACCTGACAACCTCATTTTCTTAATTTTATCCTAGTCTGAACTGCCTAGGACAGGGATAGGGACTAGGACCCTAGTTTTTAATATTTACTATAATAAATACTAGGACCCTAGAATTTTAATAAGATTTATAAGGTGAAAAATCAGTTTTTGACATCAGTAGTATTTTGCTTTTAGAATCAAGTTTTCATGTTACATAAAAACATACCAGCTTCTTTCCTGCAAAAATCTTTTTCAACTTCCACACATCATATGAAGTGCAACGTTATCCTCAAAATTCTCCTTCATCATTTGAGGCAACCAGTAGACTCTTTTTTAAAGATCCATTAGCACTTAAAGTTTGTAATAACATAGCACAATCGCCACTCAGTGTCCATGGAGGGATGGCTTTCCAGGGCCCCTGACAGATGCCCCAATCCACGAATGCTCAAGTGTCTTGTATAAATGGTACAGTATTTGCATATAGCCTATGCATATCCTCCTGCACACATTAAATCATTTCTATATTATTTATAATATCTAATACAACGAAAATGCTCTGTAAAGAGTTGCTGTACTCTATTTTAAATTTGCATTTTTTATTGTTGTATATTTATTTTTATTTTTTTCCAAATATTTATGATCTGGGTTTGGTTGAATCTGTAGATATGGATCCCGCGGGTACAGAAGGCTGACTGTACATTTAAACCTGCTAATTTGAAATGTTATATTGTAAATTTTATGTGGTCTTTAAAATAGTTACAAATTGTGTCTTACTCTACAGTAACGCTGGCATCAGAATTCAAATAGTAGCATTCCATTTATTTATTGTTGGTCTATATATTTATTATTTTTTATTTACCCCAGACACACACATGTGGGCATGTGTGCACAACACACATTTCTACTGGAGAACTAATAATACATTGATATTAAAAAAAATACATTTTCAGTAATTTGGCATTTACATACATTTGATTTCTATTCCTAAACCAATAATAGCATATTTTCTTTAACAATTAATGCATCATTTGTGATGTTTTAATGATAATTCAGTGAAAAAAATGAACCTTAACCTCACTATGAAGTAAATATTTTAATATAATTTTTAATGTAATTTGGAGTCTGAAATATTGCTGAAAGACTCAAATATCATTCCTGGGTTGCTATAAATGGATCTTCCCTGAATTGGGAAATGTTAAACCTAGGTTCTCTCACCTGGCTCCTCGCAAAAGGTGCCTAACTCCAGAAAACTCATTGAGAGTTGACAAATCTTGGTTTACCTGTGTATAAAATGAACACTAGGTGATCTCTATGACCTTTTACAAATAAAAAATAAAATAAATGGCTGTATATTGACACAGATGTGTATACTCACTGTAACATGTTGATGAAGGCCAACATGGAAGTGAAAAGATAAATTTCATGAAAATAAAACAGTAAAATGTTTCATGTGCCATAACTACAGATGAGAACTAGTGAAATCTATATGTGAAGACCTTTCATATGTTTGTTATAGGTAGTTGATTGCTGTTATAAATTGCACAAACTATTTTTTTTGCTAAAATAAAGCTTATTAATTATTTACATATTCAGAAGTCAAACATTGATAGGCATCTTGCCATGTGTGCAGACTTCCATTGACTTTTTTGATTCACTTTCAGAAGGCAGAATTCATTGAAATTAAAAACAGTGAAATAAAATTGATTCCTTTAAAACTTCAAGTTTATTGTAAACTTGAATATAGAAATAGCTATGCCCTGTAGTTATTTGGTCAAAGGCCAGATTTTTTAGAAAAAGCAAGATGTACTCAGACCTAAAGGTTGGTACATTGAATGTACTGATAATTTTCTCAGGCTATTTATTCTCTTAAGGCATAAATTAGTCAGTAGAACTCTTGTGGCTTGAAAGAATTTTAAATGTTTCCTAAGTCTAAATCAGACTCATGGGATTGGCATGATGATTTTATAGATCCAGGCTACAAAGAACTTTTGGAGTGTGCCTTGGAAAAGGGAGGGTGAAATGAAGATAGTATTTTGACTGATTTTTCTGTCATTTTAACTGCAATCAACATAAGCATTCAGCATAATATGCTTATGAGCTGTGCACCACTGAATGTTGGCTAATAAAACCAAGGGTTATGGTCCTTACTTAAGTAAAATTAAAGATCCTGAATTAAATAAAGCTAATCAGGTTTCTTCAAAACCTGGGACTTCTTCAAATCTCTAAAGTGTTTAATATACGTGTGTAAGTTGAATCTTTTTTTTTTTTTTTTTTTTGCAGTTTTTGGCCAGGGCTGGGTTTGAACCCACCACCTCTGGCATATGGGGCTGGCTAGTCCTTTGAGCCACAGGTGCCACCCTTTATGTTGAATCTTTAAGAGAACGCTATAGTTACACATGGTATCCAAATCTATTTGACCAGCAGAATCATTTTGTCTCAAAATATGTTACGAGACTAGTATATGCCATTCGGTATATAAATTCCCCTCTGTCTTTTAAAGCTTCACTATTACAAGTCATACATAATACATTTTGTTCATCAGAGGCTCAACTCAACACAGAGGAAAGAGTTTAGCTTCTAACAGCCCAGGGACTTCCATGGAAGTTCCACAGAATGAAGCATTATTTTTACTTATTGATCCTAAGCAGATCAATGGCAGGATGTTGTAAAATACATCATCTGATAGGAACTGCTTGTATGGTTGTGGCAAGTTAAGATGAGTCAAAGAGAGAGATGTCCTTGTGTGAATATTCTTATGGTTACAGAACATCAGCATCTGTATTTGCACTGAGATTATTCAAAGATATATACAACCAGCATTAGGTGTAACTGATGTGAATAATCAAGTAGCAAAATAAAAAGCATTTTCCCTTAATGTTCAAACACAAAGTGCCCAAATTCTACACCAGAATGTTAGAAATAAAAAAAAAAGTCAAAGAAGACATTAAATTTAGTGTTCATATTATAACACCTATAGTATAATTATTTACTGCAAACATAGGTAGATTCATTGGAAACATGCAAAATGTTGGAATTACTAAAATTCTAGAGGCAAGTAAACGACATGATAGATAAGGAACTCCATAATGGTTTGCTTAATTAAAGTACTGTTAGTGTTCTTATTTCTGAGACAAAAACCAATATTTCCCTCTTCTTTCTTTCTATAGAATCAAGTGTTGCATTTTTAAAAATAATTGTCAAATACATTAAAATGGATCTTTTTCAATATAAAATGTCCTCTTTTGGCAATACTAATGCAAAATTAGAACCCCCCCCACTGGTTACTTTAAAAGAACATAAATGAAAAATATTTAACATAATACTTTACTAAATGAAAGTGAAAATGAAAACATTATCTCTGTGCTCTGTATTGTTCTTTATTTCCAACCTTTTTAACTGTTGTGCTAATTAGTTTGAATATGGTATACGCAAGAGCTAAATGCCAGTGACAGCACACGAAATTGGAACATCTGTTCACAGGAAAACTCTGTGTGATATGTGTGAGTGAAGTAGCGCACTTAGAAAGAAGCAAAAGAACAATTTGTGTAAGTGAAATAAGCTATGGAGATAAAGTGCAATAGAAACTAATATAATATTTACCTTCCTTGTCAAGAAGCAGTTTTGCTATACTTTTTTACACACACATATATACACACACAAACCAGGGATAAGAAATAACTTAGTACACTAAAAAATGACAGATTAAATCATTTCTCCTGACAGAAGAATTTAAAGATATAATTATAGATAAATTTAGATAAATATGGGTGACTCTTGTAGAATCAGTTTTATTATCTTTATGCTATATAATTATACTTTATATAGTAATTTAAAAAGTCTGGGCTATTTTGTGTTAAATAAATGTTTAATATATTTAAATATGTTTACTATGTTTAAACATATTTAGTTCCTCAGTTTGCTGTGTATTTCTCTACTTACTTTCTATTTCACTGGTACAGAAATCTGCCCTCACCCCTACCTCACAAAAACGTGAGTTATGAGGGAGTGTACCCAGAGTTGTTTTTATCTTGATGAATCTGCCATTATTTAGGATCTGGCTCTCAGTTTTGTACAGGTGGAAGCCTGTTTCTTCTGTGTTCTTGATAAAATCAGGGGAGGGCCTCTTTGTACATAAACAGAGAAGAGGCCACAAAGAATAGATATCATTTTCCAAGTGTATAATACAAACTCTGGTTCATGAACATCTTTATCCTTAACACAGACCAAACATTCCATCTGGTATTTTTCTTTGTTAAGTACAATAGAGTTTACAGATAGTTAAACTATCTTGGAGCTCTATGAGCTATGTGTTTTTAATCCACATTTTGTAGAAGAAACTGAGGTTTTGGGGCATCAGGGAGCCTGCCTGACTGCACTCAGCCAGTAAATCACAAGTCAGCTGATTTTGATACGGTACTTCCAAACTGAGATAGGAATAAATTCCTTTTAAAGAGAAAATATGAAAATGTGATAGACCTGAGACTATGTGTGTAGACCTGGGATTTTTAAAACTCGCTCATTATTCACTGCAAAAAGAAATGTCTTTTTTTATATCTGCTAAAACGATTATTTAAGGATTACTGCAAAAAAGTGAAAAGGCAAACTCTAAGTTTCTCATAGAATATATAGGCCCGTATAGTATGGATGAGCGTGTGAGCTGAGGAGCTGGCTTAGTTATTAAGATCATTAAGAGTTAGAGTCAGATCAACACTGACCACAGGGACTCGATCACTTAACAGCGCTCAGATTCAGTTGGTTCTGAACGTGGGGATACAAACGTTAAGGCTGTTCAAAGGGAAAGTGAGAAAAAGTATTCAAAATTATTTAGCACTGTGTCGGCTGCACAGTAATTGCTTAATAAAAGGTAATGTCTGTGATTTGTATTTTCTTTTTTTTTTATAATTTTATTGAATCATAATTCTGTACATTGGTGCAATCATAGGGCACGATTCATATACATTCAGAAATGTTTTGATTGTACTGTTACAGATAGCCTTCATGGCATTTTCTTGATCACTATATAAA